>PVIJ01006249.1:0-94215 GCA_004024925.1 Scalopus aquaticus | reverse complement strand
ATCCAATCATCTATTTTTGGACATCTGGGTTGCTTCCATACCTTTGCTATTGTGAACAGTGCCGCAATGAACATACGGGTGCATGTATCCTTTCGGATTAGTGTTTTTGTATCCTTTGGGTAAATTCCCAAAAGTGGGATTGCTGGGTCGTATGGAAGCTCCATGTTTAGCAGTTTGAGGAATCGCCATACAGCTTTCCGTAGTGGTTGGACCAGTTCACATTCCCACCAGCAGTGTAGAAGAGTTGTAGGATGCAAATTAATCAAACCTCTTTGCAGGGCAATGTGACAATATCTAGGAATATCTAAAAGCACCTGAGCTGTCATTCAGCAATTCTACTCTTGTAGCTTCACATGTGGGAAATGAAATATGTACCTGGCTACTCTTTGCAGGATTGTTTGCAATGACAAAAAGTTGAAAACAATGCAAATGTGGACCAAGGGAGGATTGGTTGGGTGCTCCCTGAGCATCTGTAAAAAATCCCTGATGTAGTCACAGATAAGTGCTGGGCAGCGTTGCATATACTGATATCTAACAGCCTCCAAAACATATCATTCAGGCAAGAAGTAAGAACCTGAAGAGTGGGTGTAGTACATGCTATCATTTTTTCAGGGAAGAAAGTATACAGAGCAATACCAGTGCTTGTGTATGCACGGCACACCAGTTAGGAAAGCCTGCAGCTACAAGAATGAAAAAATTCAACAACGGCTTGAACAAACACAAGCCTGAAGCTGGATGGCCCAGCACTGGGACAGTTCCTTGAGAAATCAGGTGACTTCCTTCTCCCCACTGCCTGCTTTCTCATTTTGACCATGTGGTTTTGATACTCACAGTCCTAAGATGGCTGCTCCACCTCAGGTATGAAGTCCATGCTCCAGGCAAAAATTTGAAAAAGCCAAAGGGCAAAAGGGAAATCATACGACAAAAAGCTTCTCTTCCAGATGTTTTGTCTTTGGGGGTAAGGGAGTGACTGTCCTGCTCGGAGACTTCCACCTGCTTCTCACTGCAAAGAACTGGTAAAATGGCTGCTCCTAGCTGCAAGGGAGTCCAGGAACATGAGTGTTTTTATCTGGGGCCATTGTCATCTGAACAAAATTGAGGTCCTGTTAATAAGGTAGAGAGTAGGTATCGGGTAAGCAAGCAGGGTCTGCCATTCCCACATCTAGAAAGATCCATAAGAAACTGCTCACAGGGGAGCTGGGTACAGAGACAGAAGGGAGATACCCCTTTCAACTGTATATCCATTTGTATCTTTTTGGTTTTTAAACCATATGAATGCATTACTTTTTCTTTTAAAAAAGCATAATTGCGTAAAAACACAGTTTTTAAAAGACAATGCATATGAAATGCCTGGAACATCCTAGGGACTCAGAACTGTTTTTTTTTTTTCTTTAATCACTTGGCATAGCATCAGATGTGGATTAAATTCCCAACTCTGCTATATCTCAATTTCATGACCTTGGGCATATTTCTTCATCTTCCTGGGTTTCTAGTTCCTCCTGGATGTATCATTTGGTATACAGATAATTGTATTCTTTCAGCAGCTCCCATGAGGCTTCTTCCCAGGGGTCCAGTGCTATTGGGGATGGCTTCTTATAGACTTTTTGAAATGAGTGAGGCTTGTGGGATAAGGGTGGCTGAGACCAGTGCTTCCTGGACAGGGAGTGAGATTGTGCTACATGAGACAGAGAGAAATTTGCTGGTGGGAGTGGGGTGAGGGAAGAGAATGAGCTCTGGGTCAGTGTTGCTTAAGACATGACACCACCCTCTCTCCCCCCACCACCCAACAAATAATCCCACCACCCTTACCAACAACTACGATACAGTCATACAATAATAATAGCAGCCAACATTTACTGAATGAATGCCAGCCACGTAGCAGGTGCTCTTCTAAGTGATTTTATGTACTTAGCTTTATATACTCATTTAGTTCTGACAACAGTCGTTCAGGGTACCTGCTATTATTGCCCCCATTTGATAGATGTAGAAGCTGCATCTCCAGTTAAATATGCCAGAATGATAAAATATTTGGTGGGTTGGGTTTCTTAAGGAAATTGGTAGTGGACCCAGACAGGGTCAGGACACTTGGACACCGGGGACAAGGCAGAAAGAATCCTGAGTCCACAGGAGTTTTCTGAGTTCCGGTTAGGAGCTGTGGGTTGATTGGGTGTTGACCTTGGAGATTAGGAGGCGTTCAGATTGTTCATTAAGTAGGAAGCCCCCTCTCCAAGCTGTGGGGAGCTTCAAGCAAGACTGGACGGGATTGTGTACTTCATTCCTTTTTATGACCGAATAATATTCCACACTCCATCACCTGACCACTTCTCCATGCCTCCATTTCCACCTTGGGCTGAGCACCCCTCTCTCTCTCACCTGTTCTATGGCCATAGCTTCCTCCCTGGTTTTCTGACTTCCATCCTGCCTGCCTCTACCCCAGTCCACTCGCATTGGCCACCAGAGAGATCCTGTGAAGACCTTAAGTCAGGATAGACCCCTTCTCTGCTCAAAATCCTCCCAGGCACCCACCTCGCTTAGAATGAAGCTACATTCTCAGCACACCTGATCAGGCCACCATGATCCAGTCCTCTGACCTCACACTGCCTCTGGTTCCTTACACTTGTGACTCCTGCCCCAGGGCCTCAGCACTGGTTATTTCTCCTGCTGCTCTCCCACCAGATAGCTGTGGCTCCCTCTATCTCTTTATTCAGGTCTGTGATGGAATGTCATCTCCTCAGGGTGGCCTTCCTGGCCCACACCTCTCCCTTACCATCTAAAGCTGCTCTGGACCACCCATCACTCTCTTCCCTTCCCTCTTGATTTTTCTTGTCAGCAAGAATCAAATTACACTTTTATTTTTCCCCTGTCTCCTCCTGGTTAGCTTCCTGAGAAGGGCTTGGTTTGCTCACCTGACTCAGAGAAGACACATAAGTATAACAGGTCCTTGCAGATATTCATCCGTTGGTCACTTAGTGGGTTATATAATCCACACATTTAAGGTGTACATTTTAGTGCGTGTTAGTTTATAGAGAGTGGTGCAATCATTGCCACAATCAATTTAGAACATTTTTAGAATGTTCTAGAGCTCCAAAAGAAACCCCACACCCGTGGGCAGTCACTCCCATTTTGCCACCCCCATCCCAGCCCGTGGTAACCACTAAGTGAATTTCCATCTATCTGCCTAATCTGCACATGTCAAATACATGGAACCTTGCAATACTGTTCTTGTGTGACTTGTTTCTCTCCCTTAGCATCACGTTTCAGGGCTCACCCATGTTGTGGCCTGTGTACTTCATTCCTTTTTATGATCAAATAATATTCCATTTGTGGATATTTGTGTTGTTTTCCACTTTTGGTTATTATAAATAATGCTGCTACAGATATTTGTGCATAAGTTCTGGTGTGGACATGTTTTCATTTCTCTTGGGTGTCTATCTAGGAGTGCTAACTCTGTTCCGCCTTCTGAGAAACTGCCACAGTTTGCCAAAGTGACTGCACCATATTCCCACCAGTAATACAATCGTGTCCTGCTTAGCGACGGTGACTGAGATCTGCATTGTTAGGTGAATGCATTGTGCTAATGTCCTAAAATATACACAAACCGATGGTGCAGTCCACTCTACACCCAAACTATTTAGAGGGACCAATGTCATATATGCAATAATGCTATTCTGTGGCTCGTAGCTGTGCAGATGAGACTCTCAGGTGTCAGAGGAACCCCTTCTGTCACCGAGAAGGCAGATCATGCTCCCCCCATGCGCAGGCTTTTTGGTCCTTGAATTTATTTATTTATTTTTTTAGATTTATTTATTTATGCATACAAGCTGGGGTGTAGGCCAGAGGTGTGGGGTGGTGAGAGGATTCACCAGAGATAGAGTAGGGAGTAGAACAGGCAGATTGGTTGAAGTACACTGCTGAGGGGAGCAGTGGACAAGACAGGAGAGGTCTGCTGTGCCATGTGGGAATCTCCCTGGCTGGGTGTCGAACTCGTGCTGCAGTAGCTCTGGATAGCTTCATAGTGCTGCGCTTAACCCATTGCACCACCTGGGAGGCACTATTTATTTTTTTAAGATTGATTTATTTATGCATACAAGCTGGGGTGTAGGTCAGAGGTGTGGGGGTGAGAGGATTCACCAGAGACAGAGTGGGGAGCAGAACAGGTGGACTGACCAAAATACACTGCTGAGGGGAGCAGCTGGTGAGACAGGAGAGGTCTACTGTGCCATGTGGGAAGCTCCCTGGGTGGGGATCGAACTTGTGCTGCAGTGGCTCTGGACAACTTCATACTGCTGAAACTCAACCCCTTGCACCACCAGAGAGGGCTTGATCCTTGAATTTAAACTCCCCCAAATAAGGAAACACTTGAAAAACTGCAGCGAGGCTCCAGAAGTGAAAACAGCAAGTGCAAAGGTACTGGGGTGCATTTGGGAGATTTTTAAGAACAGTAGGATGCCAGTGTGTTAGCACAGTGACTGAAGGGGGTGTAAAAGGTGAGGTCAGCAAACTTGTGGGCTGGCTGTGGGTCAGGGTAAGTGGCCTTCCAGGTTGAAACAGAGATGGAGCCTCAAGCTAGCAGGCATTTTGTCTGTACCCCAGCTGGGTGGCAGCACTGTGCTTCCCGCTCAGAAAGGTCCCCCACCTTGGTTCACACTCTGCTGTCACTGACTTGAAATTCATAATTTCTGAACCAGGGAGCCCATTTTCATTTTGCACTGGGTCTCAATATTATAGATCCAGTCCCGAAAGACAGGGAGCCGGGAGCAGGGAGCCCCTCCCGCACCGAGCCAGCCATAATGCATGCTTTGTGTTGAAATTTAGAGGCATTATTTGATCTGTCTAGTCTAATCAAGTGCCTTGTGAATGTTCTCAGATGCTCAAGGAAAAGCATTTACCCTTTAGCGGAACTGTGAGCCCCTGATGTTGGGACCTAGGGGAGGGAGATGGGGGGCACATTAACAGGGACTTTGTCCATTGAGATCTTCCAACAAATCACGCTCTCTCCCAGGGTCCCACAACCTCCAGGACAGGCAGGGAAGTCACGCTACTGAACCACTTCGTTCAAAAGCTTTCCCATCCCCACCACCCTCCTCCTCTTCACTAGCCTGTTTCGCAAAGGGTAAAGCTGCGACTCCGTATTCCAGAGGGCAGCGCTAATTGCTCAAGAGCCTTTGGTTCCAGGAGGAGAGGGAGGAGGGAGAGAAAGAGGGGGAGGAGGAGGACAGAAAGAGGAGGGGGAGGGAGGCACAGAGGGAAAGCCTGGGGGGGGGGAGGGGGGGACGATGCCTCTCTCCACAGTAAACATCAAACCTTTCATCTTACGGCTGCATTGGTACGAAGGCAAATGTAGTAATAGGACATGCCTAAACCTTTTCTGTGATCTGCAAGTTCTTTCCTTTCCTTCTAATTATAAAATAAATTAAAACATTGGGAAGGGGATCCAAGACGTCTGGTGCCTCCCGGTGAAGCTGGGCCTGGTGGGAGGAGGGACAAGAGAGAGGGGGCAGGAGGTGGGGAAGAGGCTGCTCCACATGTGAGAGGCGCCAAGGCCCTCGTGGAATGGCAGCAGCCCTCAGCCCAGGCCTTGGACTCTTAGCCCTACCTCCCCCGACACCCTCCCTCTACCTCCCCGCAGAACTCCCACTGGCTCCCCAGACCCTTTATGCCTGCTGACGCCCTGCTTGCCCTAAGGCCCCCCACTCCTGACACCAGCTCTTCCTGCTTCCCCCAGCCCCCCTCTGGCCTCCTGCTTCCCCTGACACCCCTCTCAGTAACCTCTGCCCCCTCCCCCAGACCCCTTCTCCGCTGGCGCTCACCTCCTCACTGGGCGCTCATCTTCCCACAATTTAGCTGCCTGAAGCCGCTCTCTGTCCTGTCCGATGCCAGGACCCTGCGTGGGCGCCCCCTCACCCCGCCTGCCCTCCGCACTGCGCCCTGCTTCACAGAGTGGACCTGTCTCTTCTGACAGGCCACCAGCGCCACACCTGGCTCACTGCCAGCTGCACGTTACCTTTCGCTGCCATTAACTCTGCTATTTACTCCCAGTAAAATGACCTTAATTTACAAGGCATTATGACTAATACCAGATGATTATGGCCATTAATATTTATGGTTGACACTCCCAGGAGGGGACCTGGGTGCTAATTGGCACTCCTCTCTGTGCCTCTCTGCTCAATGAGGCTTCCGATTTCTGCTGTTCTGAGGAAGCCTCTTCCTTTCAAAGGGAAATTGCACGGGGGCAGCGCCTTCTTTCTGGATGCTCTCGCCCTCTTCTCATTGCATTCTTTCCTGCTGGCTTTGCCAGCAGCCAGGGCAGCGCTGATGCGCTCGGGGCTCTGGGGGTCACGCCAAGGGAAGGTCTCTGTGCGGAGCTGCAGGGAGGGTCTGTGGGGGGAGGCATCAGGGACTGTGTAGTTTGCCCAGAATCAGCCCCCCGTGGCAGACACCCACGCCTTCCTCTGTTCCCTAATCAAGTCTTTTCTAGTCTTTTTATATAAGATGGAACCTCAGTCGGCCCTTTCCAATGTCGCATGTCTGGGTTGGTTGAACACATGGGGGTGTTCGGGGCACCTGTATTTGGGACCCAGATTGGAGAAGATATCACACTCCCCACCCTTCTGGACCTCAGGCTCGGGGCCACGGGAGCTGATGGTGCCTGAGCCGAGGAGAGAGACGCACTTGTCCTCTCTCCATTTCAGGTGGAAGATGCGTCACAAACACGGCACGTCGCCATGGTCACCATGGCCTGTCTTTCCAAGAGAGGCGGAGACTGTCCTGCCTCGGGGTACCCACTCAGCTCATGCCCCATCAGCCGCAGTGGGTTGCAGTCTCAGAATAGCTCTGGGGCAGGCGGGTCCGTCCATGCTGGGTGGGATGGGCTGCTTGTATCCTAAAGGGACACCCCCATAGCCGAGCTCCAGTAAATGGCTGCCATATAAATGGACACAGGTTTGACAAACCTTCTGATTATCTCAGGGAAGTGAGAAATTTGGATTATAGGCACGCTGTCCCAATTATTGTTACTGTTGGCAAAGAATGCAGACACATTTTTTAAGAACAGTGTGGGCCAAACCAAACTTGTCATGAGACAGCCATTTTGGTAGGCCAACTGGGTGGCCATTTTGCAATCTGAGCAGGGCTCCTCACTGACAAAATGGCAGCCTCCCTCAGTCCCCTTTTGGGGTCATGAAGTAAGTGAATCCAGGAAGACAGCTTTGTAAGTAGATGAGAGGTAGGGAGTGCCCAAATTCCCAAAATAGACTTGGATTCAGGAACTAGAAATTATGATCAGCCAGATCATATGTCTCTAAAGGATTGTTCCAGATCTGCCAGTTGGTGTAGATACTTTGGTTTAGGAGCGGGCACACGGGTTCTGGCCTGTGTCTGCCCCTGACTGGCTGAGTGACCTTGGGTTGCCATCTCCCCTTCTCTGTGCCTCATTCTCTCCATCGGTCTAATGATGGGGCTAAACATTTTTGGGAGATTGCTGGTGCTGACTGTCCCCCCTGCTTCACCCCATGTGAGGCCCAGGGACTTCCGGAGTTGGGGTTTCACTGTCAAGAGTGGGTCTCCTCCGCTCCATTCACTTATTCTTCACCGATGACGGTTTGAGCAACTACTGGCAACAGACACTGAACTGGGAAGGGGAATAAAAAACCAAGTAGGACAGGTGAGGTCCCTGCTCATGTGGGTTTACATCCCCCTGTGAGAGGCGGACAAAACGAAGGGAGTCATCGAATCTCTGCTCCTCCATGTGGCCAGATGGTTAGCTGGACTGCTGGGTTGGTTTAGCCACTGCCCATCTTTCTAGACTCAGCTGAGCTATTACAGCCCCCAAGAAACCATCCCTAATCAATTCTCCAAGCCCCCTTCCACCTGATTCCCCCTCAACCAAGGATTTGCTTCTGGTTTGGCTCTGTTCTAAGAGCAGGGTTTCTCAACTTTAACACTATTCACATCTGGATATTTCTGTCATTGGGGGCTATCCTGTGTACTGCCCATTGTTTAGAAACATCGCTGATCTCTACCTACTAGATACCAATAACATGCATGTACATGCATGTGTACACACTCACATGTAAACACACACACACACACACACACACACACACGCACGCACACACAGACCTAGGGAAAAATCACCCCTAGGTGAG
This sequence comes from Scalopus aquaticus, assembly GCA_004024925.1. NCBI lineage: Eukaryota > Metazoa > Chordata > Mammalia > Eulipotyphla > Talpidae > Scalopus > Scalopus aquaticus. Next base: position 86,068 of record PVIJ01006249.1, on the reverse strand, counting down.
AACTGCTAATTTGAGACAACTAAGGCAGCCCTACTCCTTTTGCCAGTGGTGGTTTGGGCATCAACTTGTGATACCACCCATCAAGTCTGCTGGGGAGTTTCTGGGATGGTTCCTCCATCTTAGAAAATAGTAAAAGGTTGAGAGGATGATTTTCCTACTCCTGGGTGTGGTCACATCTCCATGTGATGGCTAGAGCAGTGGCAGCCATCTTGGGTCCATGAGGTTCACCAACCTAGGAATAGAACCCATCCTTTGAGGATGGTTGAGCAGATGATAGAGAACTTGGATCCTTGAGAATATTATTGAGTCCTTCAATGATGGGGTAACCCTATCTCAGAACTTCTTGTTATATGCAATAATAACTCCCCTGCTTGTTTGAGCTTCTTTTTTTCAGCATTTCTAACCAACAGCATTCCTCAGACAGCCCTCTCCTCTCAATGAAAATTAGATCCCCTTATTTTTCTGAACTTCTCTTTGGTAATATTCATCCCAATTTATACTGATATTTTGTGTGTTTATGAGGATCTATTTTCCTCCACTACACTGTGAGCTCCTTGAGGACAAGGAACTTATTTTTTCTTCTATTATACCCGGTGAGTACAATAGATAGTACCTCACAGTGCTTGGCATATAGTAGCCCCTCAGTAAATGGTTTTTTTTTTTTAATGAAGTAAGTGGGGAAATGGATGCATGCCTTCCCCATCCATGGGGAAATGGATGGATCGATTGATGGAGACATGAAAGGGTGTATGTTTGCAGACTTGCCTGTGCACTTGGTGGAAAAATTCTCAGGTCCACAAATTCCGAGGCTAATTGTAAAGCTTCAGAAGTAAAGGGAAGACCCCCAAAAGCATCTCACTTAGTGGTAAGGAGCAAAAGCTGGGGAAATCATGTTATACAGAGGCTTACAGCAACTTTATCTTCTTCCTTGAATCCTATCGGGCATATCAGGGTTATTTGAGAAGTGGTTCCAGAACCTACAACACACAAGCAGCAGGCTGGGCACTATAGGATGGAGATGAGAAAACAGCACAAATCTGGCCTAGAATTTCTTGGGGGGGGCAGGGAGGGGCCAGAGAAAAGATGTTTGTCCCTGTTCAAATGAAATGTGGAACATCCTTATATCAGTGGCAGGTGGGCATGCTCTGGCTGAAGCTCCCACTAGGACAATGAAGGAGTTAGCTGGGATTTCATGGGACAAATAGGAAAACTAAGGCCCACAGAAGGCAAGGAACTTTCCTGGGGTCCTCTAGTAAGTGGTCCCAGGTTCCCATGGGAAGCAAGGTAAAGTCTCAGCTACATTATAAGTTAGCTGAGAGAGTACTGGCTGTGTGGTCTCAGGCAAGGCATTTTCCCTCTCTGAGCCAACATGTCTTTGCCTAGATAATGGGGGTGACGACCCTCCCTTACACTGAGCACGGCTTCAGTGAGCTATCACAAATAGAGCACCTGGACACTGAATGGTACCCAGTGATCATCCTCAGTCCCTTTTCTCATCAGTGGCTAGGAAAGTCTACCTGGAGTAGGAGTCCTTTAGATTCTCAACTCTCTGGGAATAAGCCCTCAGACAAAACCTTAAGACTCAAGGTTGAAATCTTGTCTTGAATCCTTCCTGAGACGTGCAGGAAGATAGCGTGGGGCTTCCCATTGCTGGGGGCAATGGGAAATTTCTTTGTCGTGAAAATGCTTCTCTTGTTTCTGTGTTTGTTAATGATTTGGTTGGGATGTAATTCACATAGCATAAAATTCACCCATTTCAAATGTACAGTTCAGTGGTTTTATTTTATTCACAGAATTGGGCAGCTGTTGCCACAATCTAATTTTAGAACAGTTTCATCATCCCCAAAAGAAGCCCCGTGCACATTACCATTCCACCCTCCTCCCAGCCCCTGGCAACCTCTAATCTACTCTGACTCTATAGATTGATTTGCCTCTTCTGAGCATTTCATCGAAATGGAACATGTGGTCTTTGGTGGCTGATTTCTTTCACTTAGCTTGATGCTTTCATGGTTCATCCATGTTGAAGCCTGTGTCAGTACTGTCTTCCTTTTTAGGGGTGAATAATATTCTGTAGTGTGGGTGCACCATGCTTTATCAGTTGATGGACATTTGGAGTGTCTCCACTTTTTTTAAATTACATTACATTGTGATTAAATTAATCATAATTGTTGTGATTAATGCTGTTCTGAACGTTAGTATACAAGTCTTCAGGTCAGACATATGTTCTTACTTCTCTTGGGTATCTATGTAGGAATGGGATTGCTGGGTAGAATGGCAATTCTGTTTAACATTTTAAGGAGCTGCTCTTTAGTCTCCCTGCTCCCCCAGAATCTGTGGTGTAATTTGGGTCAGGGCTATCCTTGCGGACCAAGCCTTTACCTCCTGACTGGGCATTTCCAAGGTCCCATCCTCCACCTGAAGACTCTCAGGGATGCCCAGTCCACAGTAAGATGTTGTGGATCCAAATCCTGCCTCTGCCACTTCTAGGCTCTGTGACCTCAAGCAGGTGGTTAACCCGCTCTAAACCTCCATTTCCTCACCTGCAAAATGAAATGCATTCCGTTCCTGACTTGAATGACAATCACGACAGTCTAAATAAGAGAATGTGTGTGAGAATTGTGTGCAAAATCTGGAAACAGATTTTGCTAAAGTTTGCTAAAGTTGTTAATTATTTGTTCAGCATCTATCTGCTAAGGTCCTGTTATTTGCCAGGTGCTGTTATGTGCTGGAGATGGAGACAAGTACATGTTCAATGAGATTTTTCACTCTCTTCGGTTATATTGGGGCCAACGTCTCTATAATCTTGAGCAAACTGTGCTTCCTCCTTAGGCCTCAATTTTACCACCTATAAAATGGATGAGCTGGGTGCACCCAAGTGCCTTAGAGTCTCTTCTCTCCTCTCAGCTCACCAGTGAAATGGGCACAAATGCACCATCCAATGCCTGGTCACTTCCACACTCCAGGCAGCACCTTTGGGGGACTAGGGTCGGCTCCTCCTAGCTGCTCAGAACAAGCAAATGTGCTGCATCTGGGACGGCGTGTGCACGGGGATGAGCTGCCTTCTCCCTCACCTGCTCATCTCTGGGGCTTAACAAAACCCACGCCCGCGAGCTCCCGGCCTAATTGGCACAATTCCGTTACATCTGCCAGTTCTTTCCCATCACATAACCCAGCCTGGTGGTCCAGACCTGGCTGCCAGACCACAGCTGAGAAAGGGGCTCCCCGGGAGCGTGTGTTCCTCACAAGAACAAAGATGTAGGCAGCAGCCTAAAATAGATTCGGAAAAACACCGCTTTTTGTTTGCTCTTTGGAAGGGTGGCTGAGTGATCCGCTGTAGGGGACCCAGAACGTCTGTATTGAAAACACTGTTATTAGAAGATAGTCAGAGGGGGACCTGGGAGCTGAGGGTGCTGGTGAAGACACTCCGCTCACCTCCGTAAACAGCCCAGACAGAGGTTTGGCCCCAAGAAAACCCTGAACCAGACTTGATATTGAGGGTGATTCTCACCTCACTTCCCCACACCACTGCCCTTCCCTTCCTCCGAAGTCTGCGGCTCCCCACGACCCCCAGAAAAAGTTGAAGTGATTTAGAAAGGCCTTCAAGCCGCTCCAGTTCTGGCCCCTTCCCACCCCAGACCGCGCCTGGGCAGGCCTAGAACTTATTCTACATCCTCCTGCCTCTGGACCTTTGCTTAGCCAGTGCCTTCACCTAGGATGCCTGAATTGGCCCAGAAACTCAGTTCTAACCCATTGAAGCAAAGAAGTTGAGGGGAGAGGAGGAGGGGCAGGGGAGGGGTTGGTGCCCGTGCCTAAGGCCAGAGGAGCGTCCCAGGCCTGGCTGAATCCAGGTGCTCCGACCCCGCATTGTGAGGCTTCACCTTCCTTCTGTCTCTTGCCTTTTTCTCCTTTGTGTGACTTCACGGACAGACAGCAGAGATGTTCCTGACACCCAGGTTGGCATCCAGTCAGTGCAATCAGTGGGTACCCGCATTTCCAAGCGTTCTGCTTGTCTCTCGCTGACCTGGCTGCACCTGAGGCCCCGCCCTGCTCCAGGCACTGTGGCCACCAAAGAAAGGTTCTTATCAGCCGGGGCTGGGTCACGTGCTGCGCCTAAAGCATTGCCTGGGGTCAGGGAGGGATGGTTCTGGGGCATCCAGAAACCACCAGTGTCCATTCCAATTCCCAAATCCCTTGTCCACACTCAGCCAACTCCAATTTTATTTTTTTAAAGATTCATTTATTTATTTATGCATAGAAGACCTGGGGTGTAGACCAGAGGAGCAAGGGTGAGAGGATTCACCAGAGACAGAGTGGGGAGCAGAACAGGAGGATCTACTGAAATCCACTGCTGAGGGGAGCAGCGGGCGAGACAGGAGAGGTCTGCTGCGCCCTGTGGGTCAGTTCCCTGGCCGGGAATGGAGCTCGGGCCATAGTGGTGATAGCACATAGGGGTGATAGCACCCCTAGGCCACCAGGGAGGCCCCCAATTCCAACTTTAAATGAAGTTCACTGGGATGCAAATATCTGGAAGAAGAATGGCTAGACACCCCTCTGTGCCGACTTAGCCCTCTCTGGGTCTTGGTTTACTCATCTGAGAAATGAAAAAGGGGGACTGGAAGCTTTGTCTCGGGTCTTTTCTGCTCTGACATAAAGTGAACAGCAACAGAACAGCCCTTCCTAGTCCGCCCACCTCCGAGAAAGAGACCTGGGCGCCTCCGGGACTGCCGCCAGCAAAGGCAGGGAACGCTTTTCCTTCCTTCGTCCCCCCTAATCAGGTGTGTCCTCTTTTCTAGGCTCTGTGTCAGGCGTTCTACCAGGTACGTTATTGTGCTTAACTCGCACGGCAGCTCTCTGGGCTCTGGCATCATCCATGTGGTGGGAGAACCGGGCAAGGATTACAACCCCATCTGCTGGCTCTTAACCAGCGCTCACGCCCTCCATCCCGAAGAGCCCCTTAGAGACCGCCACCTGGAGCCTGGGTGGTGAGTGCAAACACCCCCAGGCTCCCAGGGCTGAACCCCACCACATAGATGAAGTAAGTGAAATGGACCAAGAACGTCGATTCCCCGCCTGACCGGCGGCCGCGCTCAGCCGCCAGTTGTGTTACGCAGGCAGGAATGCGTGTCTTGATCTGCCAGTTTTCAAGAGCAGTTGAAATTTGGGGTTTTGAAATGGACTGTTCCAAATGTTATCAGTGCTAGCCATGGATTTAATTTTTTGAAAAATATGTAGAGCAAATGAAACATCCGTGAGCCGGGCTCAATGCATAGGCCGCCCATTTTCAATTTCCTTCTCCTTGATACAAATAGGAGAAACTAGGTCACAGTCTATGTCATAAATGCTACGTATTTGGCCTTATCCCAGCGACTAGAGTGGGTGCTTTCTCCTAGGGTGGTCTTGGGGATGTCTTTCTAAGGACATGAGATTTGTACAGAGGCCTAAAGGGAATGAGGTTGTGGCTATCTGATGAAAGACAAACAAGTGCAAAGGCCCTGGGGCAGGAAAGCGCTGTCTATGTTGGAAAAACACCAGGCTAGTGGGCTAGATTGCAGTGAGAGCAGGTGAGAGTAAAAGCAAAGGAGACTAGAGAGAGAGCAAAATTCAGGGCTATAAAGGGCCTGTAGAACCCTGAATTTAACTCAGAATGAACACTGAGAGGACAAATTGTTGAATGAATGAATGAATGAATAAATGAATGAATGGATGAATGGATGAATGGATGGATTGCAGACTGCTTTCGCTGGAATTGTCTTTGGGTGGCTGACTCATCCTGGGGTTTTAAATCTTCACAGTGATCCTGGGAGATGGGTCTGTGGTTCACAGCCGCAAGTTGCCAACAGTTTTTAGTTGTTGTAATGGCACTCGGTTAGAAGCCTCAGCTGGAGAGGGGTCTCCATGAGAGTGAATATGTATGAAAGAGGCAGACCGAGAGGAGCCTCGGTAGAAAAAGATGGCAGTCACCAAAATACCCATCAAGCATCCCCATCCCAACAAGGCAGCGGTGCCAGGCTCTATGGAGGACTCCAAGCCGAACGACAAGCCCTGAAATTTCCTTATCACCAAGTCCCCAAAACCCCCAACCCACCCCAGCCACTCCCGTGAACCCACTTGGTATGGTCTGCGAAGGCCTGCTCCTGTCCTCGGCCGCACTCGGCCTGGGAGACTATTTTCTGCCTAGATTCAGGCGCTGGCATCCCAGCTGCAGGCAAGCGAGTTGGGTGGGGTTGCCATGGCGACCCTCAGGCCTGGATTCCCAGAGATGCTCCCTGCATCCTCCCAACCCTGCCACTGCTGATTGCTGGGGGAGAGCGTGACTCACCGTTAAATATATCGCGGCCGTCCCAAATTGGCTGTTCAGCCCCAGCAGCCGGATGTGGGGATAGGCAGCATCTGGGGGTGTGTGCGGTTGGGAGGCTGAGAGGCACGACCTTCTGTGTATCTTTGGGGCCTTCCGCTCCCATCATTCTCAGCTTTTACTTCTCCAATCCCCAGCTCCTATCTCCTGCTTTTCCCAGGCTGTCTTGGTTTCCATCCTAGCTTTGTCACTTGCTACCTGTGTGACCTTGAACAAGACCCTTCAGATCTCTGGACCTCAGAGTCTCATCCATAAAATGGGTGTTGTGCAAGGACAGTGGAGCGTCTGAGGTTTCACTTGCTTGCAAGTTGACATGAGAGCCTCCCACGGTGTCACAGACACTGGTAGGAGACAGGAGACCCTGGGTCAGAGACAAAGGACTTCAGTCCTCACCCAGCTCTCTCGGGTCTCTGCCACCCAGCGCGGGAGCGATGTTAAGTCACCAGGTAGATGCCACACCACTGGAGGACCTCCAGCTCGAGAAACCTCCAGGCTTAGAAGGGGCTGCTGGGAACCTGCCCAGCCTTTGTTCCCGTGGTAGCCATTCTGCTACTGCTTAGGAGACAGCTCTTCCCTGTGCTGGTCGGCTCGGCAGGCCTCCTTGAACAGACAGTCCAGACAAAGCTACTGGCGTCTCTTGCGTGAAAGACTTGCCCGACACTCAGAGGCCTGGCAAGACGGGTCTCCCAGCGCCGCTGCCTGTGTGAACTGGGAGGAGCCAGTCAGTTTATTATGCATGTAAAATCCTTCACACAGTATCTGGCATAGAATAAGCGCTTAATAAGTGGTAGCTGTTATCATTATTATCCTCAGCTCTTATCCCTCTCATAAGAGAATCTCTTTTGCACCTGCAGGAAGTCAGAGGCTTTCTGCCCATGACTTAACCTTAGTTAAGTGACTAAGGAAATCGCTGCTTCTATCCTTTCTGACCAGGACATACCGATTTATCTCCTCTGCCTCACAATGCCTGAACAGCCTCAGCCTCAGGGACTGAGGGAAAGATGAGAACTAAGAGGGAAGGAAACAAAATAGACAGTGTGGTGGACTTTGGGTGATTTGGTGGTGGGTGCACTATGGTGGTGATGCCTGATAGGAAAGAGCTTAATGTTACCTAAATTTTAAAAAAAAAATGCTAAGAGGGAAAAAAAAGTAAATAACAACCCCAGACCCTACTCCCATCTCCTCCCCATGACTTCACTCGGTTCTTTATTTTTTATTAAGAGTTTTACTTAGGAGTATTTACATACCATATATATATATATGGTATGGATTTATATACCACAAGTGCATTCATTTCAATTGTTCAATAATGTTTAGAAAATTTACAGAGAGACCTAGCCATCACTCTAAATTTCTAAAAGAAACCTCATGCCTACTTGCATTCACTCCTTACTGCCACCTCCCCGCCTCAGGCACCCACAGATCTACATTCACCTCTATGGATTTGCTGATTCTGGACATTTTGTAGAAATGGAATCATACATGTGGTTTTTGTGTCTAACTTCTTCCACTTAGCATCATGTATCTGAGGTTCATCCATGGTGTACCATGTGTCAATACTCCATTCCTTTTCATTGCTGAGTAATATTCCATCATGTAGATATTCTCTATGGATCATAATGTTCTATCACACACATATCCCACTAAGGATAGTGATATTCCTTCGTATGGGATCCAGTTACCTCCACAGGGTTCCTGAGAAAATTTCCAAGACAATGCTGATGACAGCTTTTTGGGTGCTGTCCATGACAGCAGACATTGACTGTTGTTGTCCAAATCATTCTATTGGCATTCCTTGGGTCTTATCCTCTTATTATGGCCCTTTGGGGTATTCTAGCTAACTTAAAATAAGAGAGGGACAGTTTGACAGATGGAGCGTTAGAGACTGTTGAAGTCACATGACAAAATCACTTCTTTGAAAAGCAAGCAAACCTACTTCCGTGGAGCCAGTCCAAGCCCTAGAAAAAGAGGTATTCACAAAGATTGTATAGGCTGAACTTCCCCCACTTCTTCCCAGTTCCATCTCCATGGCAGCCCTACACAATAAATGAAAGAAAAAGCTGAGAGAGAGGCTTCTGGTGCTTTCCGATATAGCAGTCTTATACTCTTTGATATTCCAAATAGGACTGTAGCTACCAGATAATTCCACATTCTGTGAAAAATATCTAAAATCTTGAATTAAGGGAAAACTCTGTTCTCCACCTTTGCCACCTTCATCCCTGACCACAGAGGTTCTGGGGGTCTGTTTGATTAATAGAGGATTCATTCTCAAAAAGGGAAGAATCCAAGATTGTTCTTAGCTATTCCAGTTAACAATGAGACTGGGGAGAGATGGAGCAAATCAGCCTATGAAGCTTTCTAGCCTGATTTATTAGCCTCCCTTCAAATAACCAGGTCTCTCTGTTATTATTAAGCCCTACAGGGCCTCCCCGGTGGCGCAGCGGTTAAGCGCTGCGCTGTGGAGCTGTCGGTAGCGGCGACGCGAGTTCGACGCCCTGCCAGGGAGAATCCCACATGGCGCGGCAGACCTCTCCTGCCTTGCCTGCTGCTCCCATCAGCAGTGTATTTCTGATCTGCCTGTTCTGCTACCCGCTCTGTCTCTGGTGAACCCTCTCGCCGCCCCACGCCTCTGGCCTGTACCCCAGCTTGTATGTATAAATAAAAAAAATAAATCTAAAAAAAAAAAAAAAAGAAATTTACCATATCCATGCATGGAAATACAACACATTATAAGCTTGAGATTCACCAGGTAGCCACAAGCTTTGTTTTATCTGTTTACCACTTTATATTTTAAAGATTTCGTGTTCTCTAGGAGCGAGCTAGTAATGGGGTACAAGGGTAGCATGCTTTGACAAACAGTCTTTTTTCATCACTATTGCTGTGGCCCTGTTTGTGTACTTAGCCATTTCAAGATAAGGTCAAAATTCTAAAAATATTAAATGTCAGTGTTTTGAATAGGTAATATATTTTCCTAATATGAAAGTCAAAGTGTTTAAAAGGGCACACAGTGAAGTTCTTCCCCCACCCCTGTCCCCAGTCCCTCTCCCCAGAGGCAGCCACTGTTATCAATGTCTTCTGATCTCTTCTAGAAAGTATATATCCACATATAAGTAAATTCAAATCACTGTATGTGTACAGTCTTTTGTCTTTATTTTATTGAAATGGCAGCTGTTTATACATATTGTTCTTGGTTTTCTTTGTACAAAGGAATGATCCCCTATATGCATAGTAAACCACCTGATTCTTTTTTATAGCTATATAATATTCCATTGCATGAATGGCCCACTTTTGATTTAACTTTTCCCATTGATGGATGCTGAGGTTGTTTATAAACTTTATAATCCCATAAATTATGTGTAGTGAATAATATTATATCATAAAAATTCTTGTTTTAGATCCTTGGGGATTGTAAGATGTAGGCAGAATGGTCCCTCTTTTATATACCTCCAATTCCTTCCTGGAAGCTAAAACCTGATTAAGAGCTGTCATCACCCAATGTGGACAACCACTGCAACGCAAAGGCCCTGGGGCAGAAATGAACTTAGCATATTGGAAGAAGACCAAGAGGGACTTTGTGCCTGAGCAGAACATATGAGAGGGGGAAAAGGGGTGAGGTTAGTGAGGACTTCAGGGGCAAGTGGGCTGTGGTGAAGCAGGAAGGACTAAAGGAAGGAAGCTACATTTGTGACAATTGAAAAGACACCATGTCCTGAGACCCACAGCCCTCCCTGACTTCTGGTTACTGGAAACTTGTGTCCCCTCCCTTCTGGGCTCCCTAGATCTTTCCCCAAGGTCACAGGCAGAGGAAGAGTCCAGGGCCCCCATCACTGAGCTGGAACCCCCTGAGGCTTCAGTGGACTCGGCTCCATCTGGGCCAAGCCCGTTTTAGGAAGGATGGGAACAAGGCTAAGGTGGCTGGGTTCAGAATTTCCCATCGTAGAGCACTCTTGCCTCCATCTTTGTGTGGCCAGTCTTTCTGTCTCAAGTCAAATATCACCTTCCCGGGTCACCAAATCTCAAGTGGTCCCTTTTTCTTCCCCCCTCCCACCTACCCGCCCTGCCCCTGTCCTCCATGTTTGGAACCACCATGAAACCTAGCAGTTTCTAAGCCAGACTGCCTGCATGGGGGCACTGCCCCCCGGTGGGCTTCAGGAAGCTGCTTCACTGCTCCTAGGAGTGTGCATCCCTCTAGAGCTGGGGGGCAGTTCAACAGGAAAATGCTGGGAGAGCCTGCTCCAGCCTGGCTGCCGGGGCCAGTAGTCACTCTTGCACCTGGTACCCGTCCCTGCCTTAAACCCTCAATCCTTACAGTCACTTCTTGGATGCATCTCCCCTCTGAACTGGGAGCTCAGGAAGGGTGTGTTGCCGTGGGGTTCAGCCTTGTACCCAGCGTGATATTTACAGAGACCCTGAGGGCTGAGCCGGAGGTAGCTGGGGCAGAGGAGGCTGGGAGCACACAGCCCCAGAGTGGCAGCTAGAACAGAGCGCAGAGGGGTCAGAGGTCTGCAGTGGAGGAGGGGTGTGGAGAGGAGAGGGGAGAGCAGGACCCAGGTTCTGCCAGGCCTTGAGGACCCAAGGCGGGAGTCTGGGTTCATTCCAGAGGCACTGGGGAGCCACAGAAGGCTGCAAGCAGAGGGTAACAAGTTCAGATCTTATAGAAAGATATCTGGGATTCTCTGGGGGAGGGGTGAGAGGGGGCAAGAATGGGGGCAGAACCAAAAGTAACATCATCAGGGGGGTCCTATAGATTCTCCCCCCTCCCTGCTTCTCTTCCCCTTTCTTTCCCTCTCTCCCCTTCTTCCTCTGCCTCCATCTTTCACTGTTTCTCCTCCCCACGCTCACCTTTCTTCTCCCCTCTCTCCTTCCTTTCCCTTCTCTCCCACACTCACCTTCTCTCCAGCCCTCCTCACCTCTTCCAGGAAAACAGAACCATACCCCTCCCGCTCAAGGCGGCCTCACCCCTTCCTCTGGCACAGCTCATTATTTTAATTAAACTCCGGAAACTGCTTTTACTAACCTGACCTCTTGCTTAAGGAAACCCAAAGCGGAGTTGCCTGGGGCCTAGGAAAGGAAGTTGCCTGGGGGTCCTGGAAAGGTTTCCGTGGCCCCCAGGTGCCCTGCAGGCGGGTCTTTAAAGGGACAGCAGCACCGACCACTCACCCCTCGGTTAAATCCACAGGTCTGACTTGGTCCCTAAGCTCCATCTCTCACTCTGGCAAACATTCCCTTGGAAGTCCTTTCCTTCCTTTCCTGACCCGTGAAATGGGGGTGTTCCTAGTTCTTCTCTTGGAGAATTATTGAGGTTTAAAGGAGTTAACGGTGCTTTTCAAACAGAGGGTCATAAAATCAATCAAGTGGGTCACAACCGCCACTGAGAAACCAAGAACAGAAAATGTCAGAGCGCTTTATTATGAGATTTTGGATCGTGGGCAGAGCATGGGGGGCGGGGTGGCTCTCTAGGCTGTTTTGTCAAAGTGTCTTTCTCCAGCCCCCAGTCTAGAGCTTGAAAGCTACAATTAAGGCACTTGGGGGAGTTCCTAGGTAGGTGCTCAGTCTGCGGCTGCCAAGCAAGAAAAGATTTCCTGTTTATTTCCCTGCGGTGTCGTTGGTCTTGTCCCATTTTACAAATAGAGACTAAGGCTCAGAGAAAGACGGGGCTCATCCAAGGCCACCCCATCAATCTGCACTGCACACCCTGTCCTAATCCGGCCTGAGCAGGCGGCCCCCCACCCAGAATCCGCAGGAGCTTGGGGATAACCATCTGGCTGCTAATGGTGTAATGAGGGCTCTGGGCAGCCAGGCTGGCAGGATCCAGGCCAGAGGGAGGGCATCTGGGAGGAGAGGCAGCCAGTGGAGCAGAATGTACAGACTGTGGGGCCTGTGAGGAAGAGTCTCTGAGCCCATGACCCAAAACAAGTCCCCAGCTGGGACGCGGACGCCTGGGTCTTCCCCTTAGTTCTGCTGCAGCAGGACCCCGTGTCTGAGGGCTGGCTTCTCCTGCCCAAGTGGCAATGGGTTGGGGTGTGGGGGTGAGGCTCTGTCAATCTTGAGGAGTCTCACTGCTCAGCTGTCTCAGAATGTTCTCATGCATCTGATTCTGGGACGTATTCTCAATTCCCCACTTAGGGAAGGCCAGTGTATCTTTTCATCCAACAAACATTCATTGAGCACCTACTATGTACCTCGGAAGTACGGATGCATAAGGAATCAAAGAAGACACAGTCCCTGCCTCCCCCACCTACATTCTAAGGAAGGAAACATTAACAAGTCAAGAATGAAATGATTAAGTGCTTTAAAAGCCTTGAAAGAGGGTCTGAGATAGTGGGGAGGGAGGTTACTTTATCAAGGTGTTCAGCAAGTCCTCCAAATGGAAGTGAAATCTGAGCTGAAATCTGATGGGTGAGAAGGAAAGGGACCTGCAGAGACCTAGGGAGAAGCATTCCCTGCACTGGGAACAGCACATGCAAAGGCCCTGAGGTCGGATAAGTTAGAGATATTGGAGAAGCAGCAGCGAGACCAGTGTAAACTGCGTAAGCAAGGGAGTGAAGGTGAGGTGGGACTGGCAGCCAGGCTAGACCAGATAGGGCAGTGAGGAATCAATGTTTTTAAAAAATCAGCCTGAAGGGAGAATGGGCTGTCAGGGTGAGGGAAGAGGCAGGGATTTCAATGAGGAGCCCACTGCAATAGACTTTGCCAATCATGTAGGTGGCCTGGACCAGGAAGGTGGCCATGGAGATGTGGAGAAATGATCAGACTCTGCACCTGTTTTATAGGTGGGGCCTGCTGGAATTGCTGCCAGATAAAGAGCAGTTGAGGTGGGGTTTCTGGTTTGTGGCCTGAGAATCTGGGAGGAGAGGCTCCATTTGCCAAGACAAGAAAACCTAGTAAGGAGCGGGTAGTAAGGGGTCAATGGCCTTGCTAGGTCTGAGAGGCCCAGGAGACATCTAAGTGTCCAAACAAACCTCTGCCCACCCACCGGGTCTAGCAGCCCAGAGGGTGGGGTGGGGCTGGGGAGCCCAGCTGGTGGCAAAGTTCAATTCCCCAGACCCAGCTCTGCTGCCTCTGGCCATCTGGGTCACAGGACCACAGGCCCTCGCTCCTCAGGGACCACGCTCCCCCTTCAGTTCTCTGGACCCAGGTGCCCCAAGATCGCTGAGGAAGGGAGACCAGGCCTTCCTTTTCCACTGGTCCCTCCACGAAGCCCAAATCTCCCTGCCTCTCTGCCTTTGCTCTCTCTGTACGCTCTGCCTCACGTTCCCATCTCCAAGTTCTTTCTGTCCTTTTATGTCAAGTCCAGAAGACTCTAAGAGACCTTCCTGATTTCCACTTAGAAAAATAGGAACCTTATTTTGTATGTGTCAAACCCTATTAAAAGGACTTTGTCTTTCTGAATTCATCTAACCATTGGAAGTAGAGATTGTCGCTTCTGTTTGGCAGGTGAGAAAGTTAAGGTTGAGGGAGGTGACCTCACTGTCTCAAGGCCATACTACAGAAGCGGCAAACTGGAAATTCAAACTCTAATCTCTATCTTTTTTAATAAGGTAACTTAGGTGCTTATCCTGCCTAAAGAACTTTGGCATCCACATGGGCACAGATTGAGTTTATTTAGTTTCTGCATCTCCAAAATGTGGCACAAGCTCTCCATAAATGCTTGCTGGCTGGCTGACTGGCTAGCAGGGTGGATGGATGGGTGGATGGACGGACAGGTGGGTGGATGGATGGACAGGTGGGCGGATATGTGGATGAATGGAAAGGTGAATGACAGATGAATAAGTGGCTAGGTGAATGGAAGATACATGAATGAATGGATGGATAGGTAGATAATAATGTGTGAGTGGATGGCTGAATGGATGAGTGGGTGATATATGGATGGGCAATGAATGAATAATATATGGACAAGTGGATGGATGGATGGATGAATGGATGGATGGATGGATGAAGTAAAAAACAGATAAGAGGTGTGCGAGATAAAAAATTTCCAATCCATTCTTGCACATTAAGTGCTCAGTGAGACTCGTCTCTGACCTTGAGAAGCACGCAGTTAGGACGCAAACTCTCTTCAGAGAAGCGGGAACAGTTCCACCATTCATTGACCACTATATGCACTAAGCACCATCCCAAAACCTTACACGCATGAACTCAGTCAGTTCCCATGAAAGCTCTATGAAGAGCCTTATCCCATTTCCCAGATAAGAACACTAAGGCTCAGAGAGATCGAGCCACTTGCCAAAGAGGAGCACCCGTTGACAGCCACAGCACAGCCTGTTGATGGGGTGTTGATGGAAAACCATGGTAACCCACAAGGGGTCCTCCCACCCCAGGGCCTTGCAGTGCTCCCTGATCTCTGCAGTGCTCCCCACAGTGCTCTCTGCCTGGGCTGCTTCTTATGGCAGCTTCTTCCCACAGTGAGATCTTTGCTCAAACATGTCCTCCCAGGAAGGCCGTTACTGAAGGCCATTACTGACCACCCACTTAGCATGCCCCCCAATCACTCTTAGGACACTGATCTGGCTGTTATGCTAGAGATCCAAGAAGCAAAGGCTTAAGCAGTATCAGTAGTTTCTTCTCTCTCCATAAGGAGAGGCCCCTGGCTCTTGAAATGTGTGTACACATCTGAACGTGTGTGGCCTCCAGCTGGCAGGCGCACACAGCAGTCAACAGCCCGGACTCTGAACCCAGCTCTGCCCGAGTTCAAGACTGACCAGCCCCTCTCACCATAGAGACCACATGGACCTTGCATGGGATCTTATCTCCTTGAGCCTCCATTTCCTCATCCCAAAAATAGGGTCGCAATACTCCTATCTCGTCAGGGTCCCGGGAGTGAGTAGGTACTGAGTGTGGAGAGCTGAGTCAGCAACCAGGCCCCCAGGCCACATGGAGCCCCTTTTGGTCAAAAATTACTTGTTCTTCTATGGCCTGGAAAGTTAAAGTGGGTCTTATATTTTTAGGTCATTGCAAATATCAGAAAAATATATCATTTCATGACATGTGAAAAGTACATGAAACTCACATTTCAGTGTCATAAAGCTTTCCTGACACTGCCCCTTCCTCCCCCCGTTTCTGTCTGGCTGCCTGTGCGTACTGGTGGGCCCAGAACCCTCTGAGTCTAAAATATTTACTCTGTCCTGAGCCCTGTGCTGAAGAGTTATCTGGGACAAACCAAGCGCTGTGTATGTTAACTATTTTTACTCAGGCTCTTGGGGAGCAGATGTCGGTGGAGACCCAGCTGGGTTTACTAAGCACCAACTGGCCTCCCTGGTGGCGCAGGGGTTCAAGTCGCAGCGCCACATCAAGCTATCACCAACCACTGTGGCATGAGTTCGATCCCCAGCCAGGTAGCTGACCCACATGGCGCAGCTGACCTCTCCTGTCTCACTGCTGTTCCCTTCATCAGTGTGTCTCAGGCGATCCACCTGTTCTGCTCCCCACTCTGTCTCTAGTGAGTCCTCTCATCCCCCGCACCTCTGGCCTGCACCCCCATTCTTGTATGCATAAATAAATAAAAACAAATCTTGAAAAAAAATACTAAGCACCAACTGTGGCCCCCCCCCAGGCTAGGGACCTTCTACTTGCCTACTCTTTCACAACACCTCCATGTGAACCCCCCATTTTATAGAGGAAGAAACAGGCCCAAAGTGGTAGCAACACTTGCCCAAGACCACCCAGCTGGGTGTTCTGACTCAGTTTCCCCCTCAGACCCTCTCCCCAATACTTATAGACAATGTACCTTCCCTAACTGCACAACCCCCCCAAATCAACATAATGCCCTAACTTCAGTAGAAAGGAGACTTACAAGAAAAGCGCTTTGTATTAAACTTATATGCAGAAGCCTGGTCACGACAGCACCACCAGAAAACACCACGGAAGGGCCAGGTGCTCACACTATACATAGAAGCGCCGGGAGGTGACGGCGACAAAAACAGCCACAGGTGTGCCTGCTGCTCCGGCCCTCGAGCAGCACCCTCGTCAGCTGCCTGATGTTCCCCAATGGTGAGGCGCTCTCGGGAAAGTTCTGAACAGAAGCAAGTACAGTTCTTCCGCCTGCTTCATCCAATGGGTACATTTTTGGAAAATTCATGGTATATTAGAAACTGGGTGGAAGATGTTTCATGTGTTTGTATGTAAAATGGAGTTGGAGTGCAGGCTTGGGGAGTAAGCAGAACTGTCTCGTGCATTGTAGGTTTACACACACACACACACACACACACACACACACACATCTGGTATGCCCATCCTCAAGGCATCCTCACAAATTTCCAGCCCTGCCCTGGGCGCTACCACACGCCTGAGAATCACTAGATCCTCCCCCAGCTCACAGTCCCTGAGTAGACGCCCCCATCTGCTGTCTGTGGAATCTTCCATTCTCAACCTAATGGCTTGTTTATTTAAGCTGCCATCAGCAGGGTCTCTTGCAGGTTTGCGTTTTATCAATTTGCACACAACCTTGGGGATCACCCTTGGAAGTGAAGAGGGTGCTGGCTCAGATGACCTCCTGGCCAGTCCAAACCAGCCTGGGGACTCACCCCCCGCTGAAGAAACCGAAAGAAGTCTGCATCCCTGGCTGAGTCCAGTGTGGATTCTCAGCCACTCCAGACTCACGGTGTGGACGCTAGCCAGCTCCCATGTGTGGTCACAGCCGGGAACGGGCAGTTTGGGGGGTCTGGAAACCTTGCTGGTTGCTTCTTAGATCCAGAACCATCCCCAGCGTTTCTACAGACCAAAGACTTTCAGCGCGAACAAAGTTTCTTTCTCTTTTATATTTTATATATATTTTACATCATTCTTCCTTTTTGTACAATACATGCTTTCTCCTTTCACGTGTAGACGCCGTACAATTCCCATCACCAGTTCACCCCGGCACCATCACCACAGTCCCTGTGCTCTTCCCGCCCCTGCTTTGCTCCCTCTCCCTCCTTCCCCCCACCCCCAGAGTGTCTCTGGTTAGTAGTTGCCTGTTAATTTTGATTTTGTTTCTTAAGTAAGTATTTAACTGATGAGAACTGGATTTTTTCTGTTTAAGAAGGAAGAGAAATAGAAAGAGGAACATTCTTTATTTGCTCCCTCACCTTCCTGCCTTTCCTCAATCATCTGCCCCATTCAACAGGTACCTCCCTGGCTCCAAGAGAGACCACTTCTGAAGTCAAGTGCATGCCCCTTGGTATTTGAGCTTCGCAATTTTTTTTTAAAGATTTATTTATTTATACATACAAGCTGGGGTACAGGCCAGAGGCGTGGGGCGGCGAGAGGGTTCACCAGAGACAGAGTGGGGAGCAGAACAGGCAGATCAGAAATACACTGCTGAGGGGAGCAACGGGCGAGGCAGGAGAGGTCTGCTGCACCATGTGGGATTCTCCCCGGCTGGGCGTCGAACTCACATCTCGAGCTGCCAACAGCTCCACAGCGCAGGGCTCAACTGCTGCGCCACCAGGGAGGCCCAAGAGCTCCGCGATTTAAACGTTAAATTTTCACCTGATGGCATGGTTATCCCTGGCACCAAACCCTGGAAGAATGTGACCCTATGGTGTGTTATTTCTAATCTTCCTCACTCCCTGCAGGGCTGGTGACCCCACCCCCCAGGCCACAGATGAGAAAAGCCAAGTTCAGAGAGGGCCAAGGCTTACCCAAAGCCACCTCACAGGTCAGTGGCAGACGGGTGTGTCCCAGATCTGCTACTTCAGGGCCCTCATTCCAGTCACCCTGCTGCAAAGTCATTTTCCTTCTCTTGGGGTAGAAATAGCTGTTTACCCTATATTCTATGAACAGGTTTCCAGAGGCCTCCAGAATGTGTGTGATCGAGCCAGCAAATTCAAAAATACAGCGCTTATTACAGAACTTAGTATTAGCCAGCCAGCCACCCACCCGCCCAGCTCTAATTAAAGGCCTGTCTGTCTTCCACTTTACAAATCATGGCTTTCTGGGCCTATAATTTAACCAGTCACAATCAGGGCCTGGCGAGTTGAGGGTGGAACACTGGCCTCCCCACTCCCAGTCTTATTGAGGCCAGTGAGGGAGGGGCGGGGTACCATTAGCAGGCCTTGGATTCGAACCCCACTTCGCTACTTAGGGGCAGGATTAGGGGCAGGCAGGAGAGGGCCAAAAATCGAGGATCAGTGTGACTGAGTCGTCCTTCTCCCTCAGACTCCAATAGGGCTTAGCACAGCCGTCTCACCGAGCCTATCCTTGTTTAAAATGTAGATGTCTTGTTCATCGTGCCGTTTTTTTTCAGCATGAAGGTTGATTTTTTTAAATATTGCATTAAAATATTGCTTCTCTTGCTGATTGGGTTTTGGGGGGCTCCTTTAAATTTGGACCCCTAATTTTTTTCACGGTGTCTGGTGCTGCCACTTCACATAGCCTTTGTCAAGTTGTGAGTTCCAGGATGTAGTTTTCCCGTCTATAAAATGAGGATGCTAATAGCACTGACCTCACCTGGTGGCCAGGTCTAAAGGCCTTGGCATACAGCTAGCACTCAATAATGGCTGTCTTTATGGGAGAAGAGAGAAAACTGGGGGTGCTGTTGGCACTGGGGTCTGGACAAGACTTGGTGACGCAGGACTGATTGTGTCACAGGACATCTCCATCCTGGGCTACCACCCACTGTCCCCCCAACCCCCCGGCATCACTGTGACACCTCCCCACCCTCATATTTCCAAAAGGCCTCCGGGGCAGCGCTACCACCTCTGAGCCAGAGATAGTTTGGAGTCACAGAGGCCTGGGCTGAAACATAGGTTGTGTCTAGCTGTGTGACCTTAGGCAAGTTCCTTAACCTCTCCCACCCTTTCTTTCTCTGTCTATAAAAATGACAGTAACAACATCTCCTAGGGGTAATTTGAATGTTTGGATTTCCAATTTGTGGTAACTGCTACTGTTATTATTATGTCATTTGTATTCAAAGCCATAAGCTCTTCTGGGAGCTGAGCTCTTTGGTGGCACTTTGTGGGGGAGGAGGGAACCAGCTACCAGATGAGGTTGTGAAGGGGGCTGGAGCCGATCTGAACTACATTTACATATTTTAATTAGTTGGCAACATTAACGATTTGGGAGATTTCACTCAAAGATTTGTTTCTCTGGAGAAGTTGGAAAATGAGGCCACCCTTGGGCCCCCTCTATTTTGCATACCCCACCCCTGCTGCCTCACCCCCCCCAGAACTGGTGAGAGGTGACCCCTTGTACCCTCAACTATTCTGAGGGGTGAAGGACAGTCTTACATGCAACTGGCTTCATGGTTCACACTTCCTGCCTTGCCATGTAGACGAGTTTTTCACCCTTGGCTGACTGCTAGCGGGAGGGACAGCCCATTGTTCAGGACGGGAAGGAAGGGTTTAAGAGGAAGCATAGGCGTTGTCAGGGAAGATAAGGAGTCCTGTAGGAATTCAGAGTACCTCAAAAAGTGGCTGAAGAACCAGGGTTTTTGTTTGTTTTTTCAATCTTACAAGTTCCTTGAAAATTGCTAAGAGCTTAGGAAATGTTAACCTTCTAGGAAGGGAGCCTCAGAGAAGGCATAGCAAGAGCTAAAACCTGGAGGCTGGATTCATCCTTCATTGCCCAAGGAGACAAGCAGGGGACCAGAGAGTCAGGTAAGAAACAAGTGCCAGTTCTGGTTCTGCCACAGACTGGCCTGGTGCCACAGATGGTTCTCCCCTCTCTGGGCTGTTCCCAGCTTCCTACTCCAGAATGAGAGAAAGGAAAGATTTGAGCCTGGGAGGGGCCTTCAGGCTCACAGTATTAGATCATCTTTTCACGACACCCCCGATTATGCCAGTAGACTGTGGACACTCACACAGCACTGTTTCTGTACACAGCTTTGGCCCTGCCCAGGGCTGTGTTCTCTGAAGGCAGCGGTTGACAGCTCCAAGAACAGCCAGAGAACGAGGAGGCCGTGTTTATAGTCTCTGCCTGTCTGTGAGCTGGAACTCTAGGATCAATTCCAAACATAGGCAAGAAAAAACAATGGCTGAAGAGCACTGCGTGCCAGACTGGCGTCCTTGAAGGATTCAGGAAACAGACAGGACAAGACAAGGGGGCCGGGTCCAGAGAGACCACTGTTCTGCTCAAATGTATTCTCTTTGAGGAAGGGATCAAAAGGGGTGGTTCCATCCATGGCAGCTGACACAGGGCCAGACATGCTTGAATGCTGAGTAAATAATTGATGAAAAGAAAGATGGAAACAAATGCAGGAAGAGAGAGAGGAAAGGATAATGGGTGATAGAAGACCAAAGGTTATTGGATGCTGGATAAGTGGATGGAAATTGATTAATTTAAAAATGGAGAACGGGGCCTCCCTGGTGGCACAAAGGGTTAAGTCTCAGCACTATGAAGCTATCCGCAGCCACTGC
The DNA here is from genome assembly GCA_004024925.1 of Scalopus aquaticus. Lineage (NCBI taxonomy): Eukaryota > Metazoa > Chordata > Mammalia > Eulipotyphla > Talpidae > Scalopus > Scalopus aquaticus. Next base: position 65,377 of record PVIJ01006249.1, on the reverse strand, counting down.
AGCACGAGTTCGATCCCCGGCCAGGGAGCTTCCCACTTGGCACAGCAGACCTCTCCTGCTTCGCCCGCTGCTCCTCTCAGCAAAGTACTTCAGTACATCTACCTGTTCTGCTCCTCACTCTGTCTCTGGTGAACCCTCTCACCACCCCACACTTCTGGCCTACACCCCAGTTCTTATATGCTAAAATAAATAAATCTTTAAGAAAAATAAAAATTTAAAAAATGGAGAATGAATGGAAGAAGGCACAAGTCAGAAGAGGGAAGAATGAGAAGGAATGTGAGTGGATGGATGGATGGATGGAAAGTCGGGTGGCTGGATGAATGGGTAGATGGAAAGAAGGAAGGAAGGAGAGAGGGAGAGAGAAAAATGGATGATCCAAGGGGGAGGGAGAGTGGGAGGGAGGGAGAATAAGTGTAAGGAAGGAAATGAATGGGTGGCAAGTTGGGTGGATTGATGGAATGATGGAAGGAAGACCTAGTTCTACCTCTGAGCACAACCCATTGCAAAGCATTTACTGGGTGGGCTGCCTGCTGTGTGCCCAACCCCATGTTAGGCACTGGCAGAAAGAGAGAAGTAAAGTTAGGATCCTCACCACCCAATCCCCCCTGCCCCCCACACACAGAATATACTGTCTGGTTGGAGAGAAAAGTTCAGAGGCTGAGTCCATTGGCCAAGGCATCTCAGATGAAAGAAGTAGTCCTTCAATTCTGCCTACAGAGTTCTCCCATTACAGGTTCTGACTCTATAGAGGATGAACCTGACCAGGCTTCTTCCAGAGCCTGGGATGTCCCGGAGCCCAGCAAACCAGCAGCTCAGTGAGTGCATCTAGGGGAGCCGGTCCTCACACACGAGATATTCAATGAATGAGTGGGTGAGTAGATGAATGAATGGAAGCCTGAGTACCATTGCCTGTGACCGCTGGCAGCTTCCTAGGCTTCCTTACCCCTACAATGGAACTAGTAGTTCCCAGTGTAGACAATCAAAGTGCTTTGTAAACCGGGACGTGTTTACAAATGGGGATTGTGACATGAATAAAGGTAATAGTGATGGCAACAGCATCCACTGTAGGCGCTGTAATGGCTTCATATTCATAGTCCTTGTGTTCATAGCGGAAATAGAATTAATGAAAGTGGTAATTGTATTGGCGATGGCAATAATGGTTATATTCATGATGGAAGTAAGAACATACTGTTGGTAGCAGGATGGAAGGGAATTGATGACTTTCCAAGAGGGAAAAGGAATTGATGACTTTCCAAGAGGGAAAAGGATTTCAGTTGCAAATGACAGAAATCCAATTCAAATTGGCTTAAGCTTGAGGGGGACAAAAGGGAGGAGGGGTGACTTATCGATTCAAGCAACTAGGAAGTACAGAAGTGGCTTTGGCTTCTGGCCCAGACACACAGGCCCTGGAACCACATCACCAGGAGTTGTCCCTGCAACTCAGTCTCTCTCCATCTTCTGCCTCTGCCTTCCCCTGGTGGGCTTCACTTGCAGATAAGCTCTGCACCCTTCCAAGCTTCCAATTTCCTAGCAAAACAGCCCCCCGCCAAAGGAGAAACTTTTCTCCCCAGTAATTAAGCCCAAGTTCCAAGATTCACTATCATTGGTCCATCTTGTGTCACATGCCTATGCCTCAGCCAATCACTGTGACCAGGAGAGTTGGTATATGCTGATTGGACCAGCCTGGATTGCGTAACCACTTATGAAGCTGGAGCTGGACAGGGTGGTGTGTTCAGATGCAAGGAGATGTGCAAGGCAGGGGACCGGTGGGGTGATTCAGAGGTTGGTTCCAGCAAAGATGACAGCGGTCAAAGGGCCTGGTGGTTGGCAGGCCCTTTTTCTCCTGCCTATTCTCTGAGAATAAGGAATGACCTAGAGAAGTTAGAAGACAGAACAGATCTAGGTTCAAATCCCAGCTCTGCCACTTACCAGCTGTATGGGCATGGGCAAAGAATTTAACTTCTCTGTGGCTCAGTTTCCTCATCTGTATAATGAGACAACAATGACTTCTTTTGAGTATTAAACAACTTTTGCATATAAAGTGCTCAGTACAGGTCTTAACTCAGTACTGAGTAAACAGGGGCACAGGCCAACTTGTGTGACTTGTAGGGACTAAAATCTTCTCCCTCTGCCTGGACACTGCTCTCTTGGGCCTTCATATGGCTGGGGCTTTCTCCTTCAGGTCTCCATTTAGATGTCACCTTCTGACCACTGTAGCTTATGACGCTCTCCCCACACACAACACTCTCTAACCCTTTAACCCAACTGTTATGTCTTGGAACACCTCAACTGACCTGCTAATCCTCGTTTAATATCTGCTTCCCCCACCCACGTCAGTTCCACGAACACTCGGACACTCCTACATCCTGAGAATCTAGAACAAGATTTGGCACATAGTTTGGGCTCCATGAACGTTTGCTGAATGAATGAATGAGTCCCTCGTATTCCCCTGACTCAGTGTTTTTGTATGGCTTTGCCTCCAACAGGGAGAACTCTGGGGCAGAGACGCAGGAATTGGGGAGGAAGGCAGAGACACACTCCCCAAATTGGCAAGGGTAGAAGGTGGGAGAAGCCAGGGTGAGCCTGCTACCCTCTGCCTCAGGAAAGGGATCCCTTGGGACTCAGTGCCTGGCTATGTGGACAGTCTCAGCTCCAGGGGACCATGGAGAGCTGGGGTATCCACCTTGACGGGAGTCATCCCAGCCAAGGTCAAGTGAAGCCAGCAAGACAGGGTGCTCAGGCCTCGGATTACACATTCTCACATCTCCAGCTGCTCAGCTGGGATTAGAGCAGACACCCCGCCGACTCTGTCCAGGCCCAAGACAAGGGACAAGGGCCGCGGGCGGTGGGTCACAGGCCACCTCTCCCTCCCCACCTCTCAGGCCTACCTGTACTTTCATTGCTGTTTCCTGTGCATTTTCGTTCTTCTTTACTGAATACCTCCCGTGTACCACGCCCTGAGCGAAGCACTTCACAGTATCCTGGTTCAAAATGGCAAGTTGGGCTTTGTAACAAGTGAAGCTCCTCAATAAATAGTTGTCAGCACCTTCTATGAGCTGGGTACAAGTCCAGACACAGGAGAGACAAAGGCGACAAAGATGGTCCTTTCTTTGATGGAGCTTGTGGAGGAAAGGGCGGGCAATCTGTGAGTCAATAAAGGCTTTTAAATGCACTGTAGTCTAAGCAGCGGATGGAGAGGGAGGGGACGCAAACCCACGGTCAGCAGGTGAGAGTTCCTTGACTCACACCCTGTTCCCAGGAAGGTGTTTGTGCCCTGTAATCCTCGGCTGGTTGTGACAGCTTCACTGTCTAAAAAAGAGCTTCTCCGCAGAAATGTTTATTGAATGACTAAGTGAATATTCTGCTGCTGCTCAAAAGCCTCCCATAGCTCCCATGGCCTCTCACCTGCTGACCTGTGTGTTCACTTCCCCTTCTGCTCCATCCTCTGCTTTACACTGAAGTGCATTTTTTTAATATATATTTTTTTATTGTTACATTTTGTATTGTTTTTACATTTTGTATTCCCCTTGGGTAACCCACCACCAATTCACCCGTGACCCATCTCCGTGGTCCCTTGTGTCCTTTTCTACTCCATTCTGTGCCCTTATCCTCCCCTCCCCCGCTGGGGTCCAACCACTATGGAAAGCCTTAGGGCGATTCCTCAAACTGCTAAACATGGAGCTTCCATACGACCCAGCAATCCCACTTTTGGGAATCTACCCAATGGACACAAAAACACTGATCCAAAAGGATACGTACCCCCGTATGTTCATTGCAGCACTGTTTACAATAGCAAAGGTAAGGAAACAACCCAGATGTCCAAAAATAGATGACCGGATCAAGAATATGTGGTACATATACACAATGGAATACTATTCAGCATTCAAAGAAGATAAACACATGCAATTTGCAGCGACATGGATGGAACTAGAGGGGATCATACTCAATGAAATAAGCCAGAAAGAAAGAGGAAAATATCGAATGGTTTCACTTACAACAGGATTATAAAGAAACCAAATAGGTGAAGTGCATTTTAAAATCTTTATTGACTCGCCGATTGCCAGCCGTCCCCTCTACAAGCTCCATCAAAGTAAGAACCATCTTGTCACTTTGCTCCCCCGAGCGCCTGGGACACCAGCTTCCACAACCCGCCATGATCTGGCCCAGGGGCTCCTCTTACTCTGCAGCTTGCTCCTCTCAGTTCTTCTCGTCTCAGGAAGAGCCACTACCACCCTCCTGTTTGCTCAGGACAAAACCTGGGTTCCTCCTTGATTCTTCTTTCATTCACCCCACACAGCTGAACCATCAGCAATTTGGTTAGTTTTGTCTCCAAAATGTGCCTCAAATCTGTCTTGTCTGTTCTCAGTCACTCTTATCTGGACACCTGCCAGGCCTCCTCACTTAAATTCCTGCTTCCATTCCAGGTGCCTTATAGCTGTTAGCATATGCAGTCAGAGGATCTGGAGACCTACTTTAGGCCCTGTAGCTGGCCTGCTGAGAAGCCCTTTGCAGCTCCTGTGGTTCTCAGAATAAGTCTTATCAGGCCACGGATGGCTTTCTCACTTCTCTCTTCAACCTCATCTCGAGCACTCCTCGCTTCCCTCCCAACTCCAGGTACACTGCTCTCCTTTCTCGTTTCCTTACACAACAATCTCTTCTCTGCCTCAGGACCTTTGCACTTGCTGTTCCCTCTTCCTAGAATACCCTGTCTCCAGATCTTCACATGACCAGCTCCTTTGTATCCCTCAGATCTCCGCTCAGAACTTACCTCCTCAGAGAGGCTCTCCTAGGCCACCTGAGCTAAAGGAGTCATCCCTCCCTACCTCATTCTTTTTTTATCTCATCACTTAGTTTTCTTGGGAAGTAGCAGAGTGGGTGGTAGAGAATGGGAGAGTGCTTCAGAAACATCAGGAAGCAGAGGAGAAAACTACAGCTGGAGGTTCTATGAAAGAAACGGGACGCTTCTCTGCAGGCTGGAAAGAGCAGGCGCTTACAAATACGGGAGGGCCAATTTGGGAGGGAGGAGAGCAGGCAGGGATTCCATCCCCACACCCTGAATCACGGCGCCCAGGGCCCAGCTGTGGCCCAGCACTTCCCAAGGAACCCATGACTGTTTCTCTGGCACTGTTTAAGCCTTTCCCTCATCGCTGGCCACACTTCCAGTGATTTATCCCTGGGCTTGCAAACCCAGATCCCTGCAGAGGCCAACGAGGCCTCATAAACAACTCACACAGGCTGTGTCAGAGACTTTAAGAGAGTGCAGGCCAGCCTGGCAGCCACTCAGGTCCAGCGGGGGATGCCACAGAGGATCATGGGCCCAGAGTAGCTAGGGCTTAGATCTTTCTTGAGAAGCTGGAAATCTGGACTCGCAGGGGAAATAGATGTTGGCAAATAATTCACTGCCCGTGGATCCTCCCACCCTTCACTGGCACCAAGTGTTGGGCCTGGGGTCCACATGTTCCACCCATGATTTTATTGCTGCCTCTCAAACAGCTGTGTAGAGGAGACTGTTTTGACCCCCATTTTACAAATGAAGAAACTGAGGTTCCAAGAGATGACATGATTACTGCCCAGGCTCAACCTTTCTTTAGAATTCACCTGCTTGACCCAAAAAATGAAGAGGTTCCAAACTAAGAGTTAAGAGCTCTTGTAAGCGTTTCTTGATGACCTAGTTGTGCAGACATTTTCTATGTGATGTTGCAGTATGATTCAGTCACTTTCTGGCAGTAAGATAGCGGGCAAGTCATTTTACTGCTATGGATCTCAGTTATCTCACCTGAGTGAGGAGACACTTTTGTTATCCAGGTCACCTTGTATTTGCAAGTGTCCGAAACCCAGTCCAAATGGACCTAGTCGAGATAGAGTATTGATTGTTTCATATTACTGGAAAGCTCAGAGTAAATGCTTCAGAAATGGCTGTATCCAGATGTTCAATTAATGTCATTAGCAATCTGCCTTGGTCTCTTGGCACAGAATCCCTCTGCATTGGCCATGTTCTTACACAGATGCTTTCCAGAGGACCACAGATGATTCTCTGGCCCTTTCACATTGACATCCTATCAACTCAGCAGCTCCTGATCAAAGAGAACATTTCTATGCTGATAATTCCAGGAAGAAGTCCCAGGATGAAACTTGATTGACCAGCTTGAGTCATGCCCACTCTACTAAATCAATTACTGTGGACAGGGAGATGGATTCTCCTAAGTGTTCTGCTTGGGTCTCATTCTGATCCCTCTTGGCCTGGGGGATAAGAACAAATTCACTCAATGCATGAGAGTTAAAGAGGGTCAACTCCCCCCCAAAATTGCTAGACAGTCTGTAAACATAGCCACCACAATATACCCACTTCCTGGGTCCTTGTAAGGATCAAATAAGATAGTAGGCTATGTGCAGTTCTCAGGACTTGCACAAGAACAGCTGGCTTTGTCTTCCCCTCCTGGAATGCTAAATACTGAGCGGACCCAGCAAACCCATCCCAGAGCTAGGCAGGCCTGAGTTCATTCCTAATTCTGCTGTTGGGCAAGTTATTTAGCTACTGTAAGTCTCAGATTAGTCCTCTGAAAAACGGCAGTGATACCCTCCTGGGGTTGCTGAGTGCCTTGTGGCACGGCATACAGTAGGTGCTCAGTAAAGCAGTGGAAGCAGTAGCTTCCACACTTGCCAGTCTTCTCTTTTCTGTGCCCACTTGCCCCAACCAAACTGGGCCGATAGTCGTTCCCACACCCAAGCCTCTGCAACTACAGTTACCTCTGCGCAGAACCTCTCCTCACCCCCTATCTGCCTGCTGGAGTCCAGCTCTAGCCATCAAGGCCCAACCCAGATTCCTCCTCCAAGAAGCCGATGACAGGGCAATAAAAGGACTGAGGAACATAGCAGAAGGGCACTGAATTCAGTCTGGGAAAAGTTGAGACGGCTTCTCTGAGAAGTGAGGCTTCTGCTGAATCCCAAAAGAAGGAAAAAAACAAACTGTGTGTGGGAAGAGGGGGTGGGGAAAAGGCTCCCCAGGCCCAGGGATAGCAAATAAGAAGGTGTCACGGGCTCTGTTGACTCCTCTTTTATAACACGAAAATAAGAGGCCACTGAGGATCCCAAGAAGGGAGGTGTTAAGAAAAAAATTCAGTGACACGTATTAAAGATGGTAAGGCAGACTTTCTTCAGGACCATCAGGACCCACTGCAATGGGATATTTACAGTGGGGGAGAGAGATTGGGCTTGACTCCAAATACAGCATGAGCTGCTAGGAATGTGTATATAATACTGTATGTACTGTAGCATTACTAGGCTAACAACTCTTATGTTGAGTAGAGTCTAGACCTGGCTCCTGAAACAGAGGCCCAGAGAGAGAATGGGCATGACTCTCGGCAGTTCAGATATACACAGTCCAGGGTTGGTATGGTAGTTCTACAAAGTTGTGTTGGTCCTGGGCTCATTTTACCGTTTTGTGCTGCATTTCAAGTGTGTCTTTCAGCCTCATGGCTCTTCATGACTGCCAGTGTTCCAGCCATCACATGATCTTCCTGGCATCAGAATGAAGGAAAATCTGAAAAGAGAGACAGTCTTCCCTAGTTTAAAGACATTTCTAAAGTCTCACACAGCATACTTCTACTTCCATCTTATTGGCCAGATCCAAATCCATAACCCCACCTAGCCACAGGAAAGGTTAGGAAACCTAATCTTTAAGCTGAGAAGCCATATTAGTCAGCTGCAAATCAGGATTCTATTAATATGAAAGAAAAGAAAATTAATGCCTTGCAGTCTCTGGTATACATAGCTTTCTTCAGAGTAGCCTAGGGCCCATGGAGAAGTCACCACTGAGTCGCAAGAACTTAGGGAATGGAGGTGACAGGGAGAAGCCCCCAAGAGTCACAAGTCCAAAGCTCAGAATTCCATGCCCAGAGTTCTGGGCCACTATCTCGTTACTTTCCTTCTCCAGTTAGTGCAGATTATACCCTGCACGTTACTAGTCAGTCTCCATTTCAATAGTTCATCCAAGGACCTGGTGCTTTTCTGCCTTGAGTGATTTCATCCGAATGTCTGAGAAATTCTTCTGGGACACAAGAATCATTGTCCTTATGTCCCAAAGCAAGTCCTTAGTGGAACATGCAGAAGGGAGTCAGATGCTAATCACAGAGTCCTCTACCCTCCGTGTGTGTGGCCTGGGAACCCTGCAACATCCACCCCTGTTATCCCTCTCACCTCATCTCCTCTTACTCCCTTTGCTCACCCTACTTCAACCTATCTGGCCTAACGCCTTCCCACCTCAGGACCTTTGCACTTTCAGTTCCCAAGCCTGGAATGTTTTTCCCACCGGGGTTCACATGACCAGCTCCCTTTTATCAGGTCTCAGTTCAAATGTCACCTCCACCATGAGACCCTCCATGACTACCTTAGCTAAAGTAAACCCACCTCATAGTCATTCTCTTTCTTACTGACCTGCTTCACTTCTTCACTATTCATGTCACCCCCAAATACCCTGTTGACTTGTTATTGCTCACTGTGTCTTCCTTCCCCGAACAAGACAGTCAGCTGCACACAAGCTGGAATTTTTACCTAGTTTGCTCACTGTCACATCCTCGCAGCCTAAAATAGCACCTGGCACATCACCTGAATGAGTGAATGAGGTTAATCTTTATGAAAACCTGACCATGCAGGTATTATTATTCCTTTTTTCCAGATGAGGAAAGTGAGGCTCAGTGAGATGAAGTTCCTTGTATAAATTTACACAGGGATACATAATGTGTAGGGATACAGTGAACATTGTCCAGGGCAAGATCTGAACCCACGTCATGCTGACCCCACCCTTCTACTCAGCCTCCCTCCAATAAATAGTAATGACAGCTCAGTGTACCAGCTCCCACCATTAGAATGTTCTTATATTGAGCTGAAGTCTCCTAGTTTTAAAACACATGAGCAGCTGACTTTCACTGGATCCTCCCCACTTGTCAGTCACCACCTGCATCATCTCGCTGAATCCTTTGTGAGGAAGTAACCAAGGTGAGCCCCCTGCACAGATGAGGAAATTAAAACTCAGAGAGGTTAAGTAACTTGTTCAAGGTCTCACAGCTGGAAATAAGGAAACTAGAATTAAAATGCAGGTCTATGTTCCTACCCAACATTTTCTAGTGTCTCCATCCCCTGGATCTAGTTTGTTCACTCATTTTTTAATTCATTTATTCTACTTTCTTCCTATGTTTGATGAGTGAAAAGAACTTTACGCTTTTACTGTAAAAGAAAATAGATGAAAATCCACATTACAAAGAGTCTTTCTGATCAGGTTGATCTTTTTTTGGGTCAACTTCTTGTCAGATCTGATGAGATCATCATTGTTTTTAACCACATGCTGTCACCATTGAGGGGGTTCGTACCTAGAGGAGTCTCGGTTTAGCTATTGTCTTGATGTTTACCTGTGCCTGCATTACTAATACTACTTCCAAGTTTCTCTTCTTTCACAGTGATTTTTGGAAGCTACGTGTCTGCAAAGACTAGTTTGGTTAAAACCAAAGGATAGAATTTTCAACTCAACCAGATGAATGAGTCAGAACATACTAGACTATACTGCAGTAATGAACAAACACAAATTCATGACTTTACACATCAAAAGTCCTCACTCATAATTACCAGTAAGGACCCAGTAGCAATCCAGGACAGCTCTCTTCCACATGGTGACTCAGGGATCTTGTAACTCCATCATCTCAACATGAGACTCCATCATCTCAACTCCTAAATGTGCCCAACCAAAACTGATAGACAATTTCTCCAAGCATGGCCATTGGCCACAACTAGCACATGGTTCTGCAGAGAGGAAATAATCTTCTTGTGTTTCTAGAAAGAAGACAACAACTGCACAGCAGTGAGTTCTAGATGTCTCTTCACACCAGGCATAAATGCACGGCACTGCTGCAATCATATAAAAATGTGAGGGGAACCTTGTGAGCCCCCTGAGTTGAGCCACCCGTATTCCCTCAAGGCACCTATCCATCCCCAGGTCTGTCTGATGAGGGGAGTGAGCAGGGTGTCAACATTTCTTCATGGACTAAATATCAGTAAAACTTGATTTCTTTTTTTCCTATGTTAAAAAGTTTAAGTGCTAGTAATTTCTCTCTTTTTGTCTGCCTTTTTGTTTCATCTATCCTAGTCTTTTTATTTATTTTTATTTTATTGTGGATCTCATGGTGAGATACACCCTCTTTTTTTTTAAAAGATTTATTTATTTTTGCATATAAGCTGGAGTGCAGGCCAGAGTTGTGGGGGGTGAGAGAGTTCACCAGAGACAGTGGGGAGCAGAACAGGCAGATCAGAAATACACTGCTGAGGGGAGCAGCGGGTGAGGCAGGAGAGGTCTGCTACACCATGTGGAAATCTCCCCGGCCGGGCATCAAACTCGCGCCGCAGCTGCAGACAGCTCCACAGCACTGTGCTTAACCCATTGCACCACCAGGGAGGCCTGAGATCCACCCTCTTAATCAAAGTTTTAATGTACAAAACAGTATGGTTGACTCTGGTACCATATTGTGTAGCAGATCTGGGGAACTTACTCATCAGATAAGCGTCATTTCTTTCTGCATGCCAGTGCACCGTGTTGTGCACACAGCCATGATGGAGATCACCTCCTTAACCTGTTCTGAGTATTTTAGAGGTTTCAGAGCATGTACGAATCTTCATAAGGAAGGCCAGGTATAGATCACTGTCAGGGGAGAAAATGACATGGGTCACTTCCGGGCGCAGGCAAGTGTCAGTTCTCCATGCTGTTCCTTCCTTGCTGGGAGGCCACATACTGAAAAGATAGAGCCACTGGATCCCCGAGTCACTGTTTGGAAGGGAACTGTGCTGGAGCCCCAACACATTTTCAATGGATGTTAAATGAGAAAGACCAGAGATATGAAGATACTTCCCGAAGGGTGCCCAGCCAGATTTAGAAAGTAGGTCTCAACCTCCCACACATCTATTTCACTTCAATATGAAATTTCAAGTGAGGCTAAAATACTAGATGAGAAAGATCTATTGTTAAGCTACCCAAATGTCTCTTTCTAAATGTATATTGGACGTTAACATTTCTAAATGTACACTGGAAAATAGCCAGCAAATCTGGTTATTGTCAGGAATGCTCAATCATGGAGCCATCATTCTGATATTACCCAGAGAATGGTACCAGATCCAGAGTAAGATCTGCAGCTTCCTTGGCCGCCCCAGCCACTTTGGCCAAGCCCGCAGAGAATAGCCTCCCCACTGCCTGTGCTTCCGGACTCAGGGGCTAAGGGGATAAGTTTGTGGCTCTGCAGAACCCGTGGACACTGTCCTTGCCTAACATTTCCTAGTCTTCTCATTTTTTATTCAATGCACTGCTCTCTGCAGCAGGGATGGACCCAGGCCATTCATCACAGTTATCACAAACAGTCCCTCCCTCAGCCCCTCAGGCCCTCAGCAAATATAAGAGAACAGGGATCACTCAGGCAGGAAGGACATCGTCTCATGTCCCCCCACACAGCTCCCCTCTGCAGACATCAAAGTCGAGCCCCCCGACCCCCACAAGAGGCCACTGTCTTCAGATAGGCAAGAGGTTGTGATGCCACCAGCTCCCAGAATTTCTGCTTTGACAAGACTTGTGAGAACTTAGTTAGGAAGGGGTGCTGAACCCCGAGCTTGTTGGGGAGAGTCAGATCACCAAGGGGAGATGGGTCAAGTGAAGGTACACATTAAAAAAAAACCTAGACCCCAGGACACTGGGATAAGAAAGGTCCTCAGGTGTTATAAAGCAAAGGGCTTCAGAGTCCAGCTGACAAGGAATTAAACCCGGCTTGGGCCACTTTTTTAATTGTCACTTTGTGTATTGTCTTTTTTAAGCCTCAGTTTCCCCAGTTATAAAGTGGAGGGAGGGGTATAGCACAACCTGCAGGTTATTATTGGGACAAATGAGAACCCTTGTTCCACAAATATTTGTTGAGCAGCTACTATGTGATTTGAGGATTCAGAATTAAGAAAATGAACCCCTGCCCTCATGTTGCTTACTTGTTGCAGAGGTGAATATAATTGGAAAATTGCAACTTGGACAGCATTATGAAAACAGTGATGTGATTTGACCTGGTCTGGGGGGTCAGGGATGGCTTCCCTGAGGAAGTGATGCCTGAACTGACAAAGAAGGATAAGTAGGAGTGAACCAGAAATAATGGAGGGAAAAGCATTCCAGGCAAAAGGAATAGCATGTGCAAAGGCCCTGTGGCAGAAAGATGGTGGGGACTAGAAGGGACATATGGAAGGTTAATGTGACTGAGAAGAGAGAGCAAAGGGGAGTGTAAAACAAATGAGACTGGACAGTTAAGCAGGGATAGGCTAACAACTATAATGAGACCCCAAAATACAAGGCTTAAACAAGGTAGAAATTATGAGGTAGACCAGGAGTTAGCAAACTTTTTCAGTAAATGGTAAGTCTAAGTCTGGGATCCCAGATGGTTACTCCAGCTCTGTCCATCACATCTACCTTCCAGCCAACAAGAAGGCAGAAAAGAAGAAAGGGCAAGCATCATTTCTGCTCACATTCCATTGGCCAGACTTAGTCACATGGCCACATCTAACTGCAAGGAGAACTGGGAGATAGTCTTTATTCTCGGTGGCAGTATGTCCAGCTAAAACTCTATTATAATAGAAGAAAGGAAAAATAGATATTGGGGGTACCTAGTAGTCTTTGCCACAGTGAACCAGAGTGACTTTAGGGAAATCAAAAAGAGGTTTGTTTGTGTGGTCCGATAGCAGGTGACTTGGCCAGAATGATGGCTGGCAGCGGAAAAAAATCCAAAGCTGTTTGTGAGCCAGAACTGACAAAATGTGGCGATGGATTGGCTATAGGGTCAAAGAGTGGGACAGGGCCTCCCTTGTGGTGCAGCGGTTAAGCACTGAGCTGTGGAGCTGTCAGCAGCAGTGACACGAGTTCGATGCCAGGGAGATTCCCACGTGGTGCAGCAGACCTCTCCTGCCTCGCCCGCTGCTCCCCTCAGCAGTGTGTTTCCGTTGCTCTGCCTGTTCTGCTCCCCGCTCTGTCTTTGGTGAACCCTCTTGCCGGCCCACGCCTCTGGCCTGTACCCCAGCTTGTATGCATAAATAAATAAATCTTAAAAAAAAACAACAACAAAGAGTGGGACAGAGTGTGGCAAATGTGACCTCCGGGTTCCTGGCTTGTGCCATTAGATGTAGATCTTGTCTGGAAAGCTTTTCAAATGCAGAAGCAGGTTGGTAAGTCTTCAGTGTAGCATCAGTAGGTTCAGCATTGCAGACCCAGCACCTGCAGAGACCTGACAGCTAACAAAAGCCATGAAGGAGCTGGTGGCTAACCCGGAGGCTGTGCCCTCTCTGAAAGGAAGGTGCTCCTTCAGCCAGTGGTTGGTGGAATCAGGAATGAAGGCTTAGTGTAGACACATCATCTGAGTTTTCAAGGGAATCTGAACATCTGAATTTTTATGTGAAATCTCCCAATCTTGAAACTTGAACAAATAAGTAAAAATAAGATGTTCAGGTCCAAGACCTCCAGTTTATAGTGCCTAATAACCCCAGCAGTGCCCCTGCTCCCCGTTTTCGGTTTTAAGACTGTTGCCCTCTCCTGGTGAAAAAAAACCTCTGCCTTCATCCTTTGCTGCCCAAGCACAGGTTCCCTACATTCCTATCTCTTCGTGCCCAGGAGCGCCCCCTGCAGGCTCCTGGCTCCAATTTCTCAACAGTCCCCCTCCAAGGGCCCCCCACCTATAGGGGAGGGGGCAAAACAATTCGCCTGTTCCCAATGCCCTTAATCCAATCTGGACCAGTGACCCTTCTAATTAAAACTCCCCATCTGTAATCCCCCCTTAAATCTGGAGGAAGTGGAAATGCCATAAAAGGTTTGGTGGTCCAGAAACCACCTCCAGCTACATCTTTGAAACTGTCTTGGGGGACCCACAGACCTGAAATTGAGTCCCAGACCTACTGCTTCCAAGTTGTGCAGCCCTAGAAAAGTCACTTTGTTCTTTTTTTGTTTGTTTGTTTATGCATACAAGAGCTGGGGTGCAGGCAAGAGGAGTGGAGGGGTGAGAGGGTTCACCAGAGACAGAGTGGGGAGCAGAACAGGCAGATCCACTGAAGTACACTGCTGAGGGGAGTAGCGGGCAAGGCAGGAGAGGTCTGCTACGCCATGTGAGAAGCTCCCTGGCTGGGTATCGAACTCGTGCTGCAGTGACCGCTGATTGCTTCACACTGCTGAGACTCAACCCCTTGCACCACCAGGGAGGCCCTAGAAAAGTCACTTTGTTGTCTGAGCCTCAGTTTCATTCATTTACTTGTTCATTCATTGATCATCCATTTAGGGAGCATCTAGTCTGTGTCAGGAACCATTTCTGGATCTAGGGATACACCAGTGAACAAGACAGACCTAGCCCAGACCCCCATGGGGCTGACATTCCACTGCAGACCTAGAGGGGAAAACATTTCCAGTTCTGCGAGATCAGTGCCATGGTGGGAGGAGCTCAAGGGCATGGTGCATTCAGGGTGTGACCCAGCCCAGAGCCGGGGCTCGTGGGGGCAATTGGGCTGTGAGCTGAGGCCTGAACAGGCAGTAGGAAGCAGCCAGGAGAAGTGAGAGAGGAAGGACACTGCAGGCAGAGGAACAGCAAGAATATGGAAGCATGAGTCCCCGTGGTGGTGGGCTTGGGACATATAGAGAGTTTTGCTGAGACTCAGTATGGAATATGCAGTGAGAAAGAGGGGGAATGATCTGGAGAGAAAAGAAAGGTGGTCTTCGTATAAAATCCAAACTTCTTGTCATGCTTTATCATGTCCTTCTATCTCTGTGGTCTCATCTTCTCCCACTTTCCCTCTTTCTCACTCCACCCCGATTATGCTAAGCTCCTTTCTATTGCTTAAAATACCACGTTCATTCCCACCTCAAGGCTTTTGCATGTGCCATGGCTCCTTCCTGGAATGCTCGGAGCTGCAAATGACATTCTTCATCTTTAAGTCTCAGCTACCAGGATACCTCCTGAGAGAGCCTCCCCTGACCACTTAACCTCATGTGGACACCCCCAGTTCCTCTCTGCTGACCCCCCTGGATTGTTCTCAGTAACATGTAGCACATAACATATTCGATATCATCTTGCTCCTTTATTAGTTTATGTCTGCCTCTTCCTACCATCTCCTTGAGACTAGGGAAATTATCTTTCTTACGCTGCATCTCCAGTAAACAGACTAGCACTTACTTACTGCTCAATAAAAATATGCCAACTGCATGCAAAAGAATTGGACCTGGGGCCATTGCAGGGTTTCCAGCTGGGCCATAGTTGACTCAGATTTCAGTTTCTCTCCTGTGACCTCTCAATGTAGTTATGAGATTAAAGGCAATAGGATACCCTTAATGGAAAGCAACTTTTTCTACAGCTTTAGTGAGGTTTATTCTACATATCATATAACTTATCTATTTCCAGTATGTAAACAGAGATTTGACAAGTTGTACACCGCGTCCTAGCTCAGTCTTAGACTATTTCATCATCCCAGGGAGATCCCTCATGCCCATGAACTGAATCCCTATCCTCACCCTGGAAACCACTCATCTGCCTTCTGCCTCTCTACATTTGTCTTATCTAGACATTTCACATAGGTGGAATCATATACACATGACCTTTGGACCCGACTTCTTTCACTAAACGCCATATTGTCACGATTCATCCACATTGTAGCATAAGTATTTTTTCCCTTTTTATGCATGAATCATATTAGATTATATGACTAGACCACAGCTGCTTACCCATCATCAGTGGATAGACATTTGGGTGGAGTCCACTTTTCGGCCATTGTGACTAATGCTGCGTGAAAGTGCCTGTGTGTGAGAAGCAAGTTTGCGAGGCCTAGCCACCAAGCACAGGGCTCAGCTTGCCAGTGTCTAGCGTCGCCTGCAGCGCTGTCCTCATCAGCTGTGTGACTGTGGATGGGGGCATCCTTCTCTGCTTTATTCTCCCCATCTCTCCAGAGCAGAGCTTGGGCCCTTCCCCCGTGGATATTCCGTGCCTCTTCCGCATTCATGGAAGAACCACGTGTGCCTAGGAAATGATGAACACTGTTTATTGCTGGCACCAACAGCGCCAGCACCCTGCACATCCTGCGATAACTACCAGAGTCAACAATTTGGGCGAGGGGGGCCTGGCTCCAGTGTCCCTACGTCTCACCGTGGGCTCCTCCACCTGCCCAGAGGGGACTCTGGTCCCTTCTTCTCCAGTAGAACCAAAGTCTCCTCCCCCATTTGGCACCAACAGGTGGGATCCCAGGAGCCACAATCTCCTCGCTGGGAAGGAAATGAGACAACCCCCAGCTCCTAGCCCCGGCTCCTGCTCTGCTCCCCAGGTTCTTGGAATCCTGCCCAAACCCAGCTAGACTCAGATCGGGACAGCAAGGAAAACTGGGAATAGCAAGGAAAGCTCCTGGGCACCTGAGCTCAGGCTAAGAGGTCTCAGGGTGTCGACTAGTGCCCCACCTCGGGGGTACCCCATCCCAGGCACCAGATCAACACTGTTTGTTTGGCTTCAAAACTGTTTAGAAGATCCCTGCTGCCTTTGCTGGCCAGTGGGGGCCACAGAGCTGGCCCTGGGGCTCCAAAAGGAAACAGTCTGGAGCTGGAGGTGGGCGTGACAAGAAATGGCTGAATAACAACTTACTAACAAAATCTGTTAAGTGACTGCTGTGTGGTAAGGGTGCCATTACCCCTCCATGTTAGAGATAAGGAAATGGAGACTCAGCTGAAGTGATTTGTCCCGGCCACAGAGCCAGGAGGGACAGCAGGAAGCTCACACCCAAGCAAACCCAAGCCATGGATAAAGAATGCAAGGCCATGGAGTAATAGAAGCAATAAAAGGCTTCCAGCGGTCTTTAGCAAGCTCATTCAATCCTCACAGCAGCCCTGCAATGCAATGACCAGCCCTCTCCCGAGTTACAAATGAGGAAACTGAGGCAAAGAGCGTTCAGCTCAGGACGTTTCCCCGGCCAGGAAGCATGGCTCTGACTCTATGCCCTCCTGTTCTGGGGGAGGACACAGTCCTGTGAGCGGGACCCTCTCCCTATTTGACTCCAGCACCCTGGGGAGAAGCAGGTGAGCTTCGACCCTCCCCACACCAGTCTGAACTCGGGCTCCACTCGCTCCCTCCCTCCCCTCATCCAGTGGGGCCTCTGCCCACCTTTCCTTCTTTCCTGGACATCCACAGGCTGAGGGGAGGAGAGAAAGGCACTTTCTCCAGTACAAAGAGGGTACCCGCCTTAGAATAACAGGCCCCAAGGACTGTACAATAACAGGGTGCATTATTCATGGGTCTGTTGGCAGAACATCAATTATGTGGGCCTTCCCTGGAGTTGTCCAGGTTAGAAACTGGAGCAGGCTTCCCCTGCCAGCCTCTGGGAGAAACAGGAGTGCCCAGCTCTTAAAGGAACAGGCTCCCTAGGAATCTGCTCTTCTCAGGCAGACTGGAGCGGGGGCCCAAGGCCCGGGTTGGCATCTCATAAAGTCATACCCACCCCGGGGCCTAGTCCTGTGCTAGTGGCTCCGCGTGTGTAATCCCCCTTTCCTCCTATTCTACAACTAATGGGGGGCTGACTGTTGGTTCACCCCAGGCTTCACAAGCTGGGTGTTATTGACATGTAGGCTAGGTAGTTCATTGAAGGGGCCATCCTGGGCATTGCAGAATGTTTAGCAACATCCCAGCCTCCCCCCACCGGATACCGGTGATAAATACCCCACTTCCAAGTTGAGACAACCCAAAATTTCTGCAGAAATTGACCAGGTTCGCTGCGACATGAATGGAACTAGAAGGGATCATGCTCAGCGAAGTAACCCAGAAGGAAAGAGAAAAATATCGAATGGTTTCACTTATAACAGGGATCTAGGGGAACCAAATATGAGAGAGACACCCAGAGAGGGAGGGAGAGGACAAGGGCTCAAAATGGGGTAGAAAATGGTAATGGGTCACGGGTGAATTGGTGGTGGGTTACCCAAGGGGAATACACAATGTAAAAGATATAAATAACAATTAAAGAAAAAATTTTTTTAAAAAAGAAAGAAATTGACCAGGGCCTCAAAATCATCCCAGTTAAAAACCACCAGTATATCCCCATTTTACAAATAAGGGGGTGGAAGCAAGGCAAGTTTCAATGCCCAAAGCCACCCAGGAAAGAGCAAAGCTAGCTCCACCTCCAGGACTCCCCCTCCTGACCTTCCTGTGGGAGCGCCCCAAGTATGCCGCCATGTTCTGTGCCAATAACTGCTGTTTATTTTAATGTTTAATACATATATCCCTAGCAAGCAAACCCAGCAGTTTTGCAAGTATTATTTCTTAGGATAAGGCTAAAATAAAACAAAGAAGGTGAGTGGGTTTTTTGCTTTGGGGGGTGGTTGCTATTAAGGAAAGAGTGGGACAAGCAGCAAAAGAACAGTTACTACATGATGTCCAAATGGAGCAGAAGGAAACAATCATTTGTTTAGAGATCAGACGATTTTATTAAGAACCATCCAGGCAAGTGAAGGGATGCAAAATAGTTTGGGTTCTCTCTGGATGAGGGACCCACAGGCTATGCCAGTGCTATCGTAATGCCCTCTATTTCTGAACCTGGGTCGCGGGTTCACAGAGGCCCTGGCTGGGTCTTTGATTATGGCTCCCAAAAACATAAATTAGATCTAATTTTGTACATATTAGATCATCTTATAAAGTGTTTAGAAAATACTTGTTTTCAGTGCTTGTAAAATCCAGAAAGTAAAATTTGGAAGTCTTCTTTTTTAAAGACATGAGATTAGGCAGACATGATGATAGCAAAAACTCAAGGTGGTAGAACAATCCAGATGGGGGGAAACCTGCATCATCAGACGTTCTTTTCATCTTCTGAGCTGGCCTAGAGAGACACCATACTCCTTACTGTCTGTGGCATCTCTAGTGCCTCACATGGCGCCTCGAAGGTAGAAGATGACGAATAGTTGCCAGAAAGAAAATGAACCTAGCCCTTCCCTGCAGCGCTGTGAACCTAAGCTAGAGCCGACAAGAGCCTTGGGCTCACCAGCCTGGACAGGGGTTGGGACTGCAGAGATCTAGCTCAGAACTGACCTCTGCCCAGCCCCGCCCCAGGCTGTCGGATTCTGGGCAGTGATGGACACATTCACACACACACACACACACACACACACACACACACACACACACACTCCTGTAAACAGGGTATTTAGTATCCCAAGGTTTGGCAAGGCAATGAAGAAGCCCAGAGGCTGGAGTAGCCAGTCCTGCTGGGGAAAACAAGGATGACCTCTGCAGGGAGGGCCGGGGCACTGGAGCTCACCGCGAAGAGGAGGCGGCACAGGCTCGCAGGACTGACTGACCACAGCGTGTAGCTGGAGAAGCGTGGCATTCCTGTGGCAGGAACGAACAGGGACTGAGGTCTCGTCGAAGTGCAGAGGGACTTGGGCAGCCGCATGTCCCAGCTGAGGGTTCATTCTAGGGGACAGAAGCCTCTCACACTTGCCGGCACGGTGACGGCAGTATTTCTTTCCAAGAATCAACAGTTCCAGAACCGGGGTACTCGGAGGCCTGGTGGCCTGGGCTGATGGGTCAGGGTGGCTGAGATGTTTCCTGCATGATGATAACTGCAGTTAATATGTACCCATGTGCTGCTGGAAGCTGCCTCCCCTGCTTTGTGTGTGTCCACACGCTTAACCTTCACGGTAGCTCTGAGGTAGTGACTGTTAGATTGTCCCATTCTGCAGATGAGGAAACCTACAGAGGTTAAATAAACAGCTCAAGGTAATAAGTGACAGAGCTGGTAGGTGAACCCACAACAACCTGACCTCACAACCCAGACTCGTAACTGCCTCCCTCAAGGAGATCCTGAGCCGCCTGTGTCCTTACTGCTCCATCTCTCTGCCGCTTCCCTTCATTCTCTGGCTACTCTACAGGTTCAACTTTCCCTGATTTTTAGAGCTTCCCTGTCTCCCTACAATTTGAGAGATACTTGCCCGGGGTGGGTCTTATCGCAAAGCTGGTTCAAAGGCCTCCCTGGTGGTGCAACGGGTTAAGTCTTAGCACTGTGAAGCTATCTGCAGCCACTGCAGTACAAGTGCAATCCTTGGCCAGGGAGCTTCCCACATTGTGCAGCAGACCTCTCCTGTCTCGTCCACTGCTCCCTTCAGCAGTGTGTTTCAGTAGATCTGCCTGTTCTGCTCCCTACTCTGTCTCTGGTGAGTCCTCTCACCCCCCACATCTCTGGCCTACATCCCAGATCTTGTATGCATAAATAAATAAATCTTTAAAAAAAAAAAAAAAGCTGGTTCAAGTCTAGACTGTACTTGCCCATTGAGTTCAAAGGCTCATCATCCTGTCACCCCTCACTCCCTGGGTCCCTAAGCTCAAAGTTTCAGAGGTAGGTTGACTGAGCCTAGCCTGGACTGTCTGTCCATATCTGGGCCAATCCACAACAGTCAGCATTAAATGGTAGCAGCCTGGTGGCCAGCCCGACCCCAGCAGGAGCGGCAGAAGCGCAGGGGCAAGTCTGAGAAAAGAACAGATGTTGGGTAGGGCCGGGAGAAGGCAGATACACAAGCTTGGGGATTTAGATTTTGCTTTAAGAATCCTGGAAATGTATTAATTTCCAAGTGATGTGATTCCAAGTGTAGTTTTGAAAGCAGCCCTCCAGAGCAGTGTTAGAACTACCTGCATTTCGACATAAGCTGTAGGCTGGTCTAGGAGGCTCCATTCATTTCAGCAAACACCCAAGTAAGCCTTTTCTCTGAGCCAAGCTTTCTTCTTGATCTAGGGGACTCAAAGTTAGTTAAATAATGATCCTGAGACTCAAAAAGCATGAAGTTCCAATTGGGAATTAAAAACATGGGTCCAAGATGCCTCTGCCTCCCTGGAAATAGCCTGCAAAATCTTATTTGTCCAGCAAAAGGTCTATAGCTGTGATCTGATTCTAGTACAGTTTAAGAGGTTGTACTCTGGGGTCAGACAGTCCTTGGGGAAAATCCCAGCTCTGCCACTTACTAGCTTTGGAAGCCTAAGTTTCCTCATCTATTCAGTGGAGATATAGTCCTTAATAGAGTTGTTAGGAGAATGAGATAAAGTACTAACAAGAATTCCGCCTAAAAGATGATTTTTATGCTCATGAATATCATCTTCCTGAAAAGAGTGCCTCACCTTGTAATATTACCTATAAAAATTACCCTATCATAGTCAGCAAACTATCGTGCACAGGGTAATTTCAGTCAACTGCCCATTTTGTAAATAGTTTTATTGAAACACAGTTACACCCCTTTGCTCAAGTATTATCAAGGCTGCTTCATGCCACAACTGCAATTAAGTGGTAGCCACAAAGAATTCATGGGCTTTAAATTCTGCAATACTTACTCTCCTTTATAGAAAACATTTGCAGGGGCCTCCCTGGTGGTGCGGAGGTTAAAGTCTCAGCACTATGAAGCTATCTGCAGCCACTGCAATCTGAGTTCAATCCCTGGCCAGGGAGCTGACCCCCAACAGCAGACCTCTCCTGACTCGCCCACTGCTCCCTTCAGCAGTGTAGCTCAGTGGATCCTCCTGTTCTGCTTCCCACTCTGTCTCTGGTGAATCCTCTCACCTCCTGCACCTCTGGCCTACACCCCAGTTCCTGTATGCGTAAACAAAGATAATAGATCTTCAAAAGAAAAAAGAAAGAAAATGTTTGCATACCTCTGGACTAGGTAATTAGCTTTACAGCATTTCAATCCTCTCAACTTCTATTTCCACATCTGTACAATAAATGGATTTGAGTGATTTTTTTTTAAAGATTTATTTATTTATACATACAAGCTGGGGTTACAGGCCAGAGGCATGGGGTGGCTAGAGGGTTCACCAGAGACAGAGTGGGGAGCAGAACAGGCAGATCAGAAATACACTGCTGAGGGAAGCAGTGGGTGAGGCAGGAGAGGTCTGCCGCACCATGTGGGATTCTCCCCAGCTGGGTGTCGAACTCGCATCGCCGCTGCCGACAGCTCCACAACACAGTGCTCAACCGCTGCGCCACCAGGGAGGCCCCTGAGTGATCTTTTTTAGCTCAAACACCCACTTATTCAGTGACTTGTGAGACGTGAAAATGCTCCTGAATCTTGAGAAACATCCTGTAGACCCAGAGTATTAAGATGACCATCCATTTGGTGACTGATAACTAAATCCCACTCTCTTTTCCTCACAGATCCTTGCCATAATTTCCATCATGTTCATCGTCCTCTCCACCATTGCCCTGTCACTCAACACGCTGCCTGAGCTACAGAGCCTTGATGAGTTTGGCCAGACCACAGACAACCCCCAGCTTGCCCATGTGGAGGCTGTGTGCATTGCCTGGTTCACCATGGAGTACCTGCTGCGGTTCCTCTCTTCACCCAAGAAATGGAAGTTCTTCAAGGGCCCACTCAATGCCATTGACCTGTTGGCCATCTTACCATACTACGTTACCATCTTCCTCACCGAGTCCAACAAGAGTGTGCTGCAGTTCCAGAATGTTCGCCGTGTGGTCCAGATCTTCCGTATCATGCGTATTCTCCGCATCCTGAAGCTAGCACGCCACTCCACTGGCCTCCAGTCCTTGGGCTTTACCCTGCGGAGGAGCTACAATGAGCTAGGCTTACTCATCCTCTTCCTCGCCATGGGCATCATGATCTTCTCCAGCCTTGTCTTCTTTGCTGAGAAAGATGAGGATGACACCAAGTTCAAAAGCATTCCAGCCTCTTTCTGGTGGGCCACCATCACCATGACGACCGTTGGGTATGGAGACATCTACCCCAAGACTCTCTTAGGGAAAATTGTGGGGGGACTCTGCTGCATTGCAGGGGTCCTGGTGATTGCTCTTCCCATCCCCATCATTGTCAATAACTTCTCTGAGTTCTACAAGGAGCAGAAGAGGCAAGAGAAAGCAATCAAACGGAGGGAGGCTCTGGAGAGAGCCAAAAGAAATGGTAGCATCGTCTCCATGAACATGAAGGATGCTTTTGCCCGAAGCATTGAAATGATGGACATCGTGGTGGAGAAGAATGGAGAAAATATGGGTAAGAAGGACAAAGTGCAAGATAACCACTTGTCTCCCAATAAATGGAAATGGACAAAGAGGACACTGTCAGAAACCAGTTCAAGCAAGTCCTTTGAAACCAAGGAGCAGGGATCCCCTGAGAAGGCCAGATCATCTTCCAGTCCTCAGCACCTGAACGTCCAGCAGCTGGAAGACATGTACAATAAGATGGCCAAGACCCAATCTCAACCCATCCTCAATACCAAGGAGTCAGCACCGCAGAGCAAACCAAAGGAAGAGCTTGAAATGGAGAGTGTCCCCAGCCCCGTCGCCCCTCTGCCGACTCGTACGGAAGGGGTCATCGACATGCGAAGCATGTCAAGCATCGACAGCTTCATTAGCTGCGCCACAGACTTCCCTGAAGCCACCAAATTCTCCCATAGCCCTTTGGCATCCCTCCCCAGCAAGACTGGGAGCAGGATGGCCCCAGAGGTAGCCTGGCAGGGAGCTCTGGGTGCCAGTGGTTGTAGGTTTGTGGAGGCCAACCCCATCCCCGAGGCCAGCCATCACTCTGCTTTCCTCATCGAGAGCCCCAAGAGTTCCATGAAGACCAACAACCCCTTGAAGCTCCGAGCACTTAAAGTCAACTTCATGGAGGGTGACCCCAGCCCACTGGTCCCCATTCTGGGGATGTACCACGACCCTCTTAGGAACCGGGGGGGTGCTGCAGCTGCTGTTGCTGGACTGGAGTGTGCCACACTCTTGGACAGGCCTGTGCTGAGTCCAGAATCCTCCATCTATACCACAGCAAGTGCTAGGACACCCCCCCGGTCGCCTGAGAAACACACAGCAATAGCGTTCAACTTCGAAGCAGGTATCCACCAGTACATCGACGCGGACACGGATGAAGAGGGGCAGGTGCTCTATAGTGTGGACTCCAGCCCTCCCAAGAGCCTCCATGGGAGTGCCAGTCCCAAGTTCAGCGTCGGGACAAGATCAGAGAAGAACCACTTTGAAAGCTCCCCCTTGCCCACCTCCCCTAAGTTCTTAAGGCAGAACTGTATTTATTCTACAGAAGCATTGACTGGAAGAGGCCCCAGTGGTCAGGAAAAGTGCAAACTCGAGAACCACATCTCCCCCGATGTCCGCGTGCTGCCGGGAGGAGGAGCCCACGGAAGCACACGAGATCAGGGCATCTGAGCTCCCCGACATGGCGGAGAGACTCGTGGTGAGGTCCAGAGAGGAATGCTGTTCAGCTTACCTGCCACAGAGCTTTTCTGCATGGACTCTGAAACAGAAAGGCTCTGCCAAGCCCCCAGAAAGAAGAGACACTCCAGAGAAGGCTCTCCAAGACCTTGAGAGCCAGGACAGGTCCACAGAATGAAGCTGGCCAAGTCATCGGCTATGGCGCCTCCTTGTAACAACTCTACTGCCCTCTTTGGGAGATGGGATGAGCAAGACTCACAGCCACCACAACCACGTTCTAGACATACCCAAGACCTCCTACTCCCCATTCTCTTCTCATGGCTCTCCATCACAGCCTCGGAGGGTGACATCCCCACCCCACCTGGCGTCAGCTGGAGAAAGATGCTGGAACAAGTGGCTGGTGTTGAAAGAGTGGGTTGACCGATTGGTATTGGGTGTTGCCTGGATGCCTCTAGGAACTCCTGTCCATCACCTCCTGGTTAGAACCCGCGACCGGAAGGCTCCAGGGAACGCTTGTGTCATGGGGGAATCTCTGCGCCATAAGCCACGATCTCAGCTCACAGCCCTTTTCGCTCCAATGTCTTCACTGACTTCAGTATTCCGTAGTAGCTGAGTTTTATTTTGAGATATCATCAGGGTGAGTTGCACCACTTGTACTCGATTCTAATTGCCCCCTGGCAATCTGGGAAGGGTTCAGAAGGTGGGCACTCAGCAGGCAGTATAAACTTTGAGCACTGTTTTAGGATTGTAGGAGGAAAACACTTTCTGTACATCGCTAGTATAGACTCAAAAGATATGCAAGTGTCAAATATGCAAAAGATATAGCTTATTCAAAGAGATTGTATGTTCCTGAAGAACAGAATAAAATCCAATTTATTTTTACCTGCAAAAAACAAAAGGAAAAAAGAAATCCCCCGTTGCAATGCCCAGTTCAGACTTTTGAACACTGCCTGTGGTGGCAGGGAAAGGGTCTACTATAATAGAAATTCTTTTTTGTTTCTGTGGTATTCAAGTTTTAAAAAAAAAAAAAAGTTAAAATAAAAAGCACTTTATGTTTTTCAAAAATAGGTTCTACCAGGGACAGTGTCAACCTCTTGCACTTTAAAGCAAGCTCTATTTCCCATGGGCCACTTGTTGGAGCGCCAGTTAGGTTGTCCCTGTGTGCCTGTGTCGGCCACGTGGGGAAGCTGTGCTAGGATTGCTGCCCGCCACTCAGAGTCTCCTTCCCCACCCCCTGAAGCTTCCCGTAAGCCCCTTGCATCAGGACAAGTCCTTGGCCCTTGAAGAGGGCCGCTCATACAGTCCCGTGTACAGGAAACATCTCAGCAGACTGCAGGAGACGGTTGGGTGTTTTACTCTGTTCTCTTTCGTGTCCACCAGCTGTTGTGTGTGTTCAGTGTCACTGTCTGTACTGCAAGCGCAGCTCTCCTTTCTGCAGCCATCAATGCAGCCAGTACAGACAAAAGCAATAAGTATTTGTGTGCATCATGAGCGGTGCCGGCGTTGGTCCCCCCCTCCTAGCTTGGTGACCTGGTGTTGGCCCGCCTGATCTCAGCCCAACAGCACAAGCTGTTGGCTATTCCTCAGTTCCGTGACATCGGGCGGAGCCCCTGGCAAACCCAATGCTGTGCCGTGGGCCCAGCTGTCAGTCGAGCTGGCACATTATTGATCTGCCTGTCTTTAGCACAATGGAACAATGTCGTTCTCTTAATACAATGTTGATGGATGATGTCCCGAGTTCAGTAGTGTAGATGTGTTGATCCTCGACACAGTGACAGGCATATGTCTTCCTGATGGAACAAAACATGGTTGGATTCGCCTGTTCTTCATTCCATATGTTGTTGGTCTGCCTGTTAGTACCACTGCCTGTGGGTTCACTATGATCACCACGTCATCCTGCCCACCTCTGTACTGTGGCAAGAGGCTGGGCAGCTGTCACGGGGGTGATAACATGGGGTCTTTCCACCACCCTTAAAATGCACTGCTGCCTGCCCGCCCACTTCATACTGCTTCTCAGCATCACCGAGGATCACAGGTCCCACCAAGGGGGGAAAGAGTGCCAAAGTAGGTTGATTCTTTGGAAGTATCTTCAGATCGCTCTCACGGCAAACGCAAAGGGACACGGGAGGGACAGCGTGAGGTCATCCTGGGTGAATAGCACCAGAGAGGGAGCAGCAGCACCTCCGGGGCACTTGGCTGAGTGCACAGCTGGGGCGGGCGTCCACGAGGGACCCCAGGGGACAGTCCTTCCGGCCACTCCTATGTCTCTTCTTTGTTTTCATCGCCATTTCCATCCACCATCAGCACAAATGTGAAAATTCAGGGAAAACAAATGCTTTTTGATAAAAGTCAATAGTTGTGATTTCCAATTCAGATATTTTTAGAGCTGATGCTATCTGTAAAAATTAATAATGAATAATAATAAAATAGTCTATTTTACATATCAGGAAAGTGAACATGTTTAAATATAGCCATATATAGCGAGAAGGAACTCACCACCCCTTCTTCAAATTGAAACATTTCATTTGTTGGTTGAAGCAGACAAGAAGTGTACAGATTGGAAATGATTTCTTTCTTTTTTCCTTTCTTCCCTCCTTCCTTCCTTCCTTCCTTCCTTCCTTCCTTCCTTCCTTCCTTCCTTCCTTCCTTCCTTCCTTCCTTTCTTCCTTCCTTCCTTTCTTTCTTCCTTCCTTTCTTTCTTTCTTTCTTTTAAACAATAACCAATTGGTGCAACTCTCCTTGTAACCAAAGGCCCGTTCTGCCTTGTGTGGTCATGCAGGACCTAACCCTTCGTTCCTCATGTATTTTTGTCTGACCTTAAAGTAGCATTTCACTGAGTCACTTTTGAAGGATGAATTCAGAAGTATCATTGAGAACCTACCTTTCAGGCTGAACAGCCAGAGTCCTATAGAGTTCTTATAGAAACAGAATAATTGAAACTCAGCATATACTATGCTTAGAAAGTATCGTGTTTTGTTTTGGCTTTTTCTTTGACTTGTGTATGTATCATGGAAATATAGCTTTTACCCTGTGCCCCTTTCAAAATATTCTAAGTTCTCCCAGGCCCCCACATTCCAAAAAGGAACATACCCAGAGGTTTAATGTGTGGAGTCCTACCAGGATGTGCACTGGGAAATCTCCCCAAGAGTCTCCACTGAGATGCTCAGCTTGATAGCTGGGTCTTGAGAAGAAGAAAGACACAGTTTGGAGGCAAATACTGCTTTAACTTGGTGGCCCATGTCCCGCCCATCGTGAACCAGCAAAAGCAGAAAAAACACACATCAACCCAAAGAAACAGAACGAGCGGCTGGAGGTCCCTTTGATGAATTCAGCAAAGCTCATTGGGTCCAACTCGAGTTCCAGCTCCTGCCATGGTCAGAAAGGGCGCGGGACCAGGGACCTCTGTGTCCTGTTCACAAGGGGGAGAGTGTGACCAGCAGAGAGAGGTGGGCAAGCTCCGGAAAAGACACTTTCTCTACTTTGTCATCTTTGGGTGAAGAAAAAACCACGGGCTTCGGTGCAGTAGATTTCTCAGTGCCTTTTTTAGGGATTTTACCTTAAGCACACTTCATGGGGAAAGATTAAAGAGGAGAGCACATTGGTGTCCATGAACCCCCTTCCTAAAGCATCAGGGGTCAAAGAAAGAAGCAGCAGCAGAGGGGAAAAGCAAAATCCTGAGGAGGCCACTTCGTGCAGCACCCCCACCCCAAGGATTGCTGGTGAACCAGGCGTCTTCAGACTGACTCGACTTCTCCACTGTGTCTGAGTAACTATAGCCTCATGCTTGCCCTCTCTCCTCACCAGATCCACATTTCTAAGGAGAAAAAATGAAACAGTATTCTCTTCTGTAAATCAGCAATGCAGCGTTGATGTTTGTTAACTATTGTCGATTTCTGTCTTGCTCCAAGTCGTGGCTGGAGTGTCCAGACATGGGAAGACTTGAAGTTCACCACAGATGAGGGCCGCCAAAGCCAGGTCTCTGTCTTTCTCCTTTCCTTGTTTCTCTGTCAACTTGTCCTAAGTGATATTACCCCAGGCTCCAGCCTCCGGTCACATAACTTTGAATCAAACGAGAGCGTGTTAGACACCTCCAGGACACGCTCCTCTGGAAAAGGACTTCTGTGGCTTCAAAGTTGGCAGGAGGACAAAGGGGGTTCTTCTGAGTTCCCCAGCAGGACAGCAGACAGTCTCCAGCCCTGAGCTGAAGTTTCCTCGCCTCTTACAATTTACATGACAGCATCCAAATGCGCTCACTCAGCCAGGGGGACCCTAACCAGCCCTGATGACATCCAGATATAAGAGTTACCTCTGCATTTTCTGTTGCCATTTTTCTGGCTCTAGAACTATCGGATGCGTGACTACATCATAGGATGTCCATGCATCTCAGAATAGTCTATTTTTCTGTTTAGATACAATATAAATATACATATTTTTAGCAAATTTATAATAGGGCATTGAGTCTTCTTTTATAATACAGAATAACATCTTAGGAGTTTTATTGTGGGTCATGATCATAGCTGATTTATTCTGGTCCTTTTCATTTTTTCCTCTTGCCCTTGAGCTGTTTTTTCTCCACTTCCTTTAGATTCTGATATTCGGGATATGGGGGGAAACTTGGGGGTCTGCCTCCCTCAGGCAGGTGTTTCCTGACCTTAGGCCTAGTGTCTGCTGACACTGTCCCCTTCCTCGTTCTGTTTGTGTGTTTCTCCTATTTGTCGTTCTAAGAACCCAGGGCTCAGATGCAGGAGCAGGGCCAGGAACATGAGCCCTGGCTATCAGGTTAGGATGAGGCCTATTCAGCAACTTCGCTACACCTCTCTGGGGCTGTAAGGGGGCTGATGTTCTCATCCCCAGAGATCTCAAAACCGAAGATCTCCTGGAAGCAAACGCTTCTCTGGCATTTCAGAGGTCCAAAACACCCCCGAGCCGCTCTCGGCTGGCCCAACGCCCACCGCCCTGTATGCCAATTGGCCCTAAAGGCCAGAGCATTTTCGGGTTCTTGCAAACCTGGTAGAACATGCTGGGCCTCAGATCTCATCAACTTTTCATCAGTTCCTCATTTCAGTCCATTTCTAACAGCCTCACCAAAAAACAGTGGCCAGACACCCAGCAAACCCCGAGAAGACGTGTCCCCAGAATCTGCCATCTCATCCCCCTTCCCTTCCCAGCTGCCTGGCTCCGCGCTGCCAGAGATGAACGCTGGGGCCGCAGTACTTTTCCAGCTTCCACCACTCCAGGCCTTGGGGAGTTTCTGGACCATTCTGATCATTAATTCCACCAGGCATTTTCCAACCTTGGATGGGCAGAGGACATCTCGTGAAGCAGGATCTTCAGCAGAGAGGGGTTCTCCATCCATCAACTTGTACAGGAGGATGAAGACAGGCCAGAGAATCTCCTGCTCGCATTCACTTAAGGTTCCGATCCCCTCTGCCTCACTGTCAGCATCAGGACACTGGCTTCTGCCCAGATCAGATGCAGGAACCAAATCAGAAACTTCAGACAACAGTGAACTGTCCCATTGGGTCCACCCCAAGAAAAAACCAACCCAAGTATGAATTTATTTGCTGAACCCAGTCCCTCATCAGATTCCTCCCACCCCCAAATTCCTGGTAATCTGGTTGAATCAGAGCCAAATAAAACAAATGAGATTTTTTTATTTAACTTTTGCACAAGAAAAATATAAAAATTGTCTCCTGGTGGTTTGCTAGGTCTGATGCCCAGATTAGCAAACGCCCTCGCTTGCCTGTGACTGTTTCCATCTAGAAAGAATGTATAGTTTGGGTTTCCATCCACTCTCCCTGATACTGTCTTAACCTGAAATTTCTCCTGAAAGCCCCAAAATGCCAACTTAAAGAAATAGATTTGGAAGGAGCTCTGTTCATCAAGCTGCCCCTCATCTTCACCTCTAACTCCCCATTCTTCCTTGCAAAGATGCGAAGCTACCCAGGATGGGGTGGGTTGGGGCCAGTTCACCTGCAGGAGAAGCCAGCTGCCTGCAAGTCTCGGGATGTTTTTTTGCATGAGACAGGCAGAGAGTCCTTTTGAGCTCGAAGTGAAGAAGCACTTCTAAGCGTGGGGCCACCTCGCCACGGAACGTGATGTCATGCTGGTAACGGGGTCCCTGCCCCCACCAGTGTGGAGCGGGGGGGCTGGGAGGTGTAGGAAGTGGACATCGCAGGGGTAGCCTGGCTTTGCACGCAGCTGGACTGAACAACCAGGGAAATTCTCTCATTCTCTCCTTCTGTGTGTGTGTGTGTGTGTGTGTGTGTGTGTGTGTGTGTGTGTGTGTGTGTGTGTGTGTGTTGAACATCTGGGCACAGATGCAAGGCCCCTGAAGCAAAGGCAGGGAGCACAGTTAACAGGAGCTCAAATTCTAAGGTGTGGAGTTTTCAGAGAGGATGTCAGAGAGGAAACCAGCAGCAGGACACTTTTCTCTTCTCTGTCCCTCATCCTGGACACTTTCAGCGGCCCTTTTGACCACCCAATAAACCCACCCCTAGTATCCCAACAGGAGCCACACTGGGTGGAATGAGGCTCATGTTACCCTCCCCAGGCCAGCCGAGGAGCCACGCCGGCCTGGCTGGCCATCTCACGGTGCTTCGGCCCTTCTGCCAGACCCTGTGCCCTCACAGGCCCGATGCTTTCTGTACAAGAGACACAATTATCTTTTACTCACGAGCCAGCTGCCTAATGAACAAACTGCCCAGGCAATAGCAAATTGCACCGTCTCCAAGGGCTTATTTTTCTGGCAAATAAAACAGGAAACCCACTCAAGACCTTGGTAAGTCACCACCCAGTGAAGTCAGTCCAGAAGGGTCCAAAGAGAAGTGACCAAGTTCAATAGCGAAACAAGTCTCTGGCCGCTCCAGGAGGATGCCACCCCGTCTGCCCCACCTACAGCCCCTGCCCGAGTGGGCCTGGACACTGCGTTCCCCAAGGAAAGCATTTGACAAAAGAGGTTTTAACATTCCCCCCAATAGCGTTTGATGGGTTCGAAGCAGGTTGGCTCTATGCTCAGGGTGCCCCTGAGTCCCGGCAATGGCAGGTTGTTTGACTACCAAGATAGGTTCTGATGGCTAGACTGAGCAGTTGCCTCCCTCCAGAGCCAAAGCAAGACACAAATCCAGTTTCCAAATCTCCCCGTGATGCTCCATCCCGCAGGAATAGCCCAAGTCGGTGATGCAACAACAGGACAGTTCTGGGAGAGAGGTGACTCCCCGCTCTAGCCCCTGTGGTTGCTCTCGCGAGTGGCGCCTGGGGCCCCCTCTCCCTGCCGCCCAGAGCTAGTGCAGGTTGGAGAGAAACAGGAAAGCACAGGAGATGCCCAAAGGATACGGGCTTCCCCAAGGGTCCTCACCAGGGTTTGGGGCTTTCTCTAGATGTGCTTGACATTCAAACTCGGCGTGGTACATGGTGGGTGGGAAGAGGAAGGTCAACAGCTGCTGGGCTCAGCAGCTGGCCCCTTTGCTGTCTGGTCCTGACCTGGTTTCAATCCAAGGTCAAGGTCTGGGAACACCATTCGGTGTACCAGAAACTCAGGGTTTTCCCCCAGGGAATGCCCTTGGCGCATCACGCTCACCTCACCTGTGTTTCTTTGAGTGAGTAGTGGTTGACTACTGAGTGAGTGAATGGATGAGTGAATGCGTGAATGAGTCAGGGAGTCCATTAGTTCTTACAAGGCCTGAGGTCTGGGTAATTGGAGGAAGGAGAAATGGGGCACCCCGCCCGTGAAGCCTCAAACAGCCACACCAAAGCCATCTTTGACTCATTCTGGAGCCCAGATCTCAACCAAATTTGACACTTGTCTGCCCTAAGGCCACAACCTTCTCAAAGTTACCCTACCAGGGGGCCTCTGGGGCATCCCCAGCCTTCTTCCTACTCTCCTACCCTCCATTTTCAGCCTCATGTTCTACCTTCGCTCACACACAACCCATGGGGAGACTGCAAAGTGGCTTTCCAGTGGGCCAAGCCAAGGGTCTGAAGTAAAGGTTTCTCCTGGTTGGGACTTGCTAGGGGCAGGAATGTGGGAGCTAGGGGCAGGAATGTGGGTGCTGTCTGCAACTGGATCGCATTCCCTGAGCCATGGGAGCCCAGCTGGAAGAGAGCCAGCCTGTCCTCGGCTTCTAGCGCCAATGGTGTTCCTTCTTTTCTGAGCCCTAGCCCCTCCACGGCAGCATGCGCTCCAGTCCCATGCGCTAAGACCCTCTGTCTCTCCCAGGAACCCGCGGTGTGAGGTCGGGGCTTTTTTGCCAGCAAAGCCATTCTGATCACCCCGCCCATGATGGGGGCCAAGCCAATCACATTAGCCATAAATGACCAATGTCCTTAGTCGCTCTTTTCTCCGGGTCATATTCGTGGGTCCTGTTCATCTCTGGTCAGTTCATGTCTCTAGTCCTTCCTGTAAAGGTGAAAATGAGCATTTTCACAAACACACACACACACACACACACACACACACACACACACACGGAAAACAAATAACAAAAAAGAGTGTCTTTTTATGCATGTGATAAGATGACATTGTGACCTCCAGCCGCTGTCCTGTCTTGTAAAATACGTCCAAATGTTTAAGAATTTCTAAGCAAATGGTCCCTTAATGAAGTCTGCAGAGTTCAATAAAAAGGTATGGAGAAAACAAGCCTGGCAGAGTTTGTTTATTTTCTGGTGGGCCCAGGGAGGCAGGGGCATGAAGAACTGTAAGAGAAGATGAATTTTGAAGCCTGGGAGACACTAGCTGTTTCTCTTTGTCTGCAAGAGAAGGGGCAAGAAAATAGAACTGACTTGTCACTCTAATATGCAAACAGAAGTAACCTAACCTTCGCTGTGTTCACGGGCCAAAGTCCAGTCATTTGGTTCGCATGTCAACCATGCCTTGAGAGTCCTTAATAGCTTAATGACCTTAATAGCTCTTACAGTAGAAGTTGTAACCTCAGCTGCCTCCAGGAGCCAAGCATGTAACATAAATGAATAAGGTAACCTACTTAGAGACATAAGGGAGTGGTGGTATGACCAACTGGAGAACACACTACCTGTCCAACTGGTCATCATCACACACAGATGTAGACCTAGATCTACAGACTTCTTAAGAGAAGTCAGAAATCTGGATTTGTAGGGAAATAGCCCAACTGTTAAATGTCAGCAACTAATTCTAATTCGCTTTTAGTCAGATTATGACCAAATGAAACCCTTCTGAGGGCAGACAAGAGCCCATAGGCTAATCTTTTGTGTGATCTCAGCCTTGGTTGATGGGGATTGATGATTTTGGTATTAGTTATCTATTGCTGAGTAACAAATTACACCCAAACTTAGCAGCTTGAAACATGTATCACCTCATAGCATTGGTGGGTCAGGTGCTGTTGAGCATCTTTAATGGGGTGGTTCTGGATGTGGGTCTGTTGTGAGGTTGTGATCAAGAATTAAGACCTCAGCTGCTGTCATCTGAAGGCTTGATTGGGGCTGGAGGACCTGCACCAAGACAGCTCAGAAAGCTTCATTCCTTACCGGCTTGTCATTGTCACAGGAAGACGGTGATCTGAGACAGAGAGCAAGGAAGAAGCACAATGTGTCTGTGACCTGGTCTCAGAAACCAGACACCGTCACGTCTCCGAAGGCTGTTCGCTAGCTCACTGTCCAGCGGGAAGCAATGCCATGTCTTCAAAGACATTCCAAAGAATTCGTGGGCATATTTTAAAACCACTACATCTCTAAACCCATTTAGTGGAAAGAGCAGTTAGTTTCCAGACATGAGAATTTCCAGTTCAGTTCAGGGAAACATATGGGCCATCACCATCATTCAGTAAAACGAAGGATATGTCGAACCTCCAACCCCTCTAACGTAATCGCAGAATAAAAGACCATCCATTTAAAAACTTACTGTATTATTAATAGATCCAGGTTTCTCAACCTCAGTATTACTGACATATGGGGCCAGATCATCATTTGCTCTGGGGCCATCCTATACATTGCAGGGTGTTTAGCATCACCTCTGGCCTCCATCCACTAGATCCCAAGAGCACTCTCGCCCCAGTTGTAGCTATCAAACATGTCTCTAGTTATCACCAGATGTCCCCTTGGAGACAAACCCACTTCTGGTTGAGAACCACTAGAAGAACAAAATCCAAAAGGTACAGTGAAAATTCAAATTTGCCCCACACCCCTGAATCCCAGGGCCCTGTCCCCAGGGGCAATACTACTACCAGTTTTCATGTAACCTTCCAGATATAATCTTGGCAAACACATTGTAGGGTAAATGAATTGATCAGGTTTTTTACACCACTAGCCTCTGTGGCTATCACCTGCGGCCTTGATTGTGTTAATGCAGGAGGCGCTTGGGCGCATGGGTGCAGGGCACGCGTGCCTGATTGTGGACACCTGAAGCATGGGTGTGTGCGCATGTGTAAGTGTGCACACCTGAGCCTAGAAGGGAGGGGCTAAAAGGTCACCCTGGGGAAGGGGCTCTGAAGTTGCTGCCTCCCTGCTGGCTGGTCCCCCGTGTTTACTGTTAAAACCTGTGAAGATGATGCCAAGGGCTCTAAATTTCTCTTTGAAACTGTTAGCGCCGAGGGTGAAACTACCCAGCCCGGGATGGTTGCACATCACACAAACACATAGGTGAGTGTGCCTATGTCTGTGCATGTATGTGTGTTGCTTTGTTTTATTTGACCCCACACAGATAGGAACACAGCTTCTCCGCAGCTCTGCGTGTCGGTTTTGCATTTGCTATAACTTGTCAGTCTTTGTGTATTAACCACAAACAGCTTTTTTGTTGTAAGCCTCCAGCAAGTTCTCTTGCACACTGTAACTGCTAGTCTCTGGCAGCTGAGCATTCAGGATGCTTCCAAACTTTTGCCCTAACAAGTAGTGCGGAAACGAATGTCCCGTCAGAGGCCCTGAGGATTCCGCCTTCAGAACAGACCTGGATCTGGGCACCTCACCCCTGTTGCCTGGCAGTGGCAGCAGCCCCCAGACCAGGCTCCCTATTCCCACCCTGAGCTGTTGCAGACTCTTCTCAACACAGCGGCCAAGGGCTGCAGACAGACACGGGCTGACCACATCACTGCGCCGTTAAAGGCTTCCCATCGCATTTGTTTTTAAAGATTTAATTTATTTATGCATACAAGAACTGGGGTGTAGGCCAGAGGTGTGGGGTGGTGAGAGGATTCGCCAGAGACAGAGTAGGGGGCAGAACAGGCAAATCAATTGAAGTACACTGCTGAGGGGAGCAGTGGGCAAGACAGGAGACGTCTGCCGCGCCATGTGGGTCAGCTCCCTGGCCGGGGATCGAACTCGTGTTGCAATGGCTGTTATCCGTTTCATAGGCTGAGACTTAACCCGTTGCACCACCAGGGAGGCCCTTCCACGGCATTTTGAGTAAAATCCAAAGTCTCTGGTGTGGTCTACAAGGGCCAGGGATCAAACTCACGCCATAGTGACTGGCAATAGCTTGATGGTGCAGGGGTTAAAGTCTCAGCACTACCAGGGAGGCCCAATAAATAAATCTTAAAAAAAAAAAGGCCGTGGCCATGCCCTTGGCCCTTTTGCCTGTTTTACTCTCCTCCCATCCCTTTTGGTTTCGACTCTTAGGGCTTTGTTTTGTTTGCTTGCTTTTTTTCTTTATTTTCCATATATGGGAGAAATCATATAGTGTTTGTATTTCTCTGACTTATTTCCCTTAACATCATCCCTTCAAGGTCCACCCATGCCTCAAAGGGATTCTGTTAAGTGAAATAAATCAGAAAGTGAAAAATGTGGGGTGGTTGCACTCATCTGTGGAATACAAATAACCAAAAACACACACGGACAAAATACAGCAGGAATAAATTTGGACTGGGTGAAAGAACTTAAAGGTACCAGAGGGAATGGGGGGGTGGAGGTGGGAGACAGAGGGGGCGTTGGCACCTCTGGTTTGGTGGAGGGCGAATGGAACATATGAATGTATGGAAGAGCCAAAATGTAACCCCAAAGTTAATTTTTTTTAAAATACTGGTGATAAAATTTCCATCCATATTATGTAAATGACAAGATTTCCTCTTTTTAGTAGTTGACAAACTAGCATTTTTTCAGTGAAAGAATAATATATAATGGAGTGGAATAAACTAGACTAGACTAGAAGATCAGCATATATGGCTCATATAAGGTGAGCACAGATTTGTGAAACTTTCAATGGCACACGTGTGTGTGTGTGTGTGTGTGTGTGTGTGTGTGTGTGTGTGTGTGTGTATGCAAGCAAATTCACAGGTCTACAAAGCCAAAAACATCTAAGAAGCAATAGACCAAGGGAAGCAGGCCTGGCACAGCCACTGCCACATTGCAGGAGCAGAAGTCCTTGTCCCCCTCTCCCCCCAGCTTCCCGTCAGCCTTGGCCTGGCCCCTATCTGCTCTCCTGCCCACGTGAACATCACACAGGCCCAAGCTCAGAAAAGGCTGTACTGTCAGTGACTGCACAACTGTTCCCGCTCCTCGGGGAGAAGAGCAGGTGTGGCGATGCCCAAGTCCTGAGCTCATTGCCTGTCTGGGGACGTGACCTGGCCACACATCCCCGCCCCAAATATTAGGAGAGCTGATCATGAAGAGCCAGCTGGAGGCCTCTAGAGGTTCCAGGCTGCAAAGGTTTAGGGCTAATTCAAATCCCTCTGAAGAGTCACTGTGGGAAACCAATGCTAGGCAGATATTTTTGTGCTTTTCTGTGTTGTGTGTGTGTGTGCTCACCTGTGCTCACCTTATATGAGCCATATATGCTGATTTTCTAGTCTAGTCTAGTTTATTCCACTCCATTATATATTATTCTTTCACTGAAAAAATGCTAGTTTGTCTACTACAAAGAGGAAATCTTGTATGTGTGTGTGTGCGTGTGTGTGTGTGTGTGTGTGATATTTTTCTCATTTCCAAACTTGAATATCAAAAGGAGAGTCTGGGAGAAGATATTAGAATCAGAAAAGCAAAACTTCAAAGAGAATCTACTCTCCTGTCTTCCAAAGGAAAGAGAATTTGACACTGCAGGGAAGACAAGAAGGAGTAAATGATTTGATGGGCAATCAACCCCATGCTAATAAACAGTAAAGGGGAAAGGTGGACTTTTTTTTTTAAAGATTTTTTTTTTTAATTTATACATACAAGTTGGGGTACAGGCCAGAGGCGTGGGGCAGCGAGAGGGCTCACCAGAGACAGAGCGGGGAGCAGAACAGGCAGATCAGAAATACACTGCTGAGGGGAGCAGCAGGCAAGGCAGGAGAGGTCTGCCACGCCATGTGGGATTCTCCCCGGCCGGGCGTTGAACTCGCGTCGCCGCCGCCAACAGCTCCACAGCACAGCGCCCAACCGCTGCGCCACCAGGGAGGCCCGGAAAGGTGGACTTTTAAGCCACAACTCGGTTTAGAGGTTTAGAGGAGAAACTTGGGGTCTGAAGCACCTGAGTTCAAATTCTGGCTGCACCACTTCCTTGCTGTGTGACCCAGAGGAAGTCATTTTCACTCTCTGAATCTTGGTTTTCTGGTGTGAAAGGGAGAACTAATAGCATCTGTGCAGGGCTGCTGGACAGCTTCAATAAAGGTGCAGAGCTCACTTAGCCCAAGGTCTGGAGGTCTGCCGTGTAGCCAGTGCTCCATAATGGCAGCTCTTGTGACCACCCTTATTCTTCCCACAAAAGCCTGGACCCTATGTCGCTCCTGAATAGAGATCAACTGTCCAGGTTGAGCCCTCACAATGCCAGAAATCAGGGGAACATACAATCACACCAGTGAACATTTACTGAGCATTTATTTTGTGCCAGGCACTGTTCCAAATACTTCACATGCATTGTGATTAATTCTTAGCAACAACCCTATGAAATACAGCCTATGAAATTATCATCATGAGTCATCATCAAATTATCAACAACCTGCGAAATTATCACCATCCTTATTTTACAGATGAGGAATTGTATTCATTAGTTATTGCTGTATAACAAATTACTGCCACACTCAGTGACTTAAAATAACAAGAAACATTTATTACCTTACATACTCTCCGTGGCTCTGGATTTGGGAGTGGCTTAGCTGGATGGTTCTGGAAATGACTCTCTGACGAGGATGTCAACCAGGGCTGCCATCTCATCTGAAGGCTTGACTGGGGCTGGAAGATCTGCTTCTCTCTCAACTGTAGAATGAGGCAGAGAAAATGGCAGGAGGCCTTGCTTCTTCACCACAGGAATCCCTCTATAGCGTTTCTTTCATGTCTTTACAATATGGCTAAGGGCTCCTCCTTAGTGAGTGATCCAAAAGAAAGACAAATATTGCAATGTTTGTATCCCCCCACCCAAGTTTCTTTTCATTTTGGCAAAATACCCCTAACATCAACTTTGCCATCTGTAGCCATTTTTAAATGTATGGTTCAGAGATATTAAAGGCACTCGTGTTGGGACCTCCCTGGTGGCACTATGAAGCTATCAGCAGCCATTGTAATCCGTGTCAGAATTTCCTTCCTTTTTAAGGCTGAATAACAGTCCATTGTCACAGTGTCTTTTTATTATCCAGCCTTGGAAGTCACACACTCTGTCACGTCTACAATAGCCTATTGGTCACACAGGGCAGCCCAATTCACCATGCACGAGGACAACACAGCAGAGTAAATACCAGGCAGTGACCTGGCAGCCATCATGGAGGCTGACGACCACGGAACTGAGGCCCCAGAGCTTTCGTGAGCTACCCAGGTCACCCAGCAGGCAGTGACAGAGTGAGGCTTTGGGCCCAGATCATAGGACACAAGTGTGATGCATTATCACACTTCGTTATGCACCCCCTCATGTCACACCTCAATGCTGGTGAAGGAAGAAGCACCTGGTGGTGTGAAGACACCTGGGCCTGGATTGGCACCTCAGTTCTGGTACTAATTCACCAGGTGACTGGACACTGCCTCACTATGAGCCCCCTATTTCCTTAGGGCAATAATTACTACTTCCCACACTATTGAGGTGATCAGAGAAAATGAATGCATTATATAAAGCTTAGACACAGACAGATAGGTGAAAATAATCCATTTCCTTCTTTTAAGTTGTTTGAAATTTTGTATTTATTTACTAGGTAACCATTTCATGTGGCTCCAGTCAGAAAGGTTTGAAAGGATAGGCACCCTGTCCTTCAGACACCCACCCCTCTCCAGAGGCAACCGCTGTGACTAGTTGCTTGTTGAAATATCACATTTCCTTCTTTTCTTAAACCAGCCCAATTTCCAAGGACCTGCTGAGCTGGAGAGAATGTCAGTTCACTCCCCTGTGGGGCTGGGGACATGTGTCTCACCGGGCACCAAGACATGTAGCGGGGGAAGGGGACAGGGCCGTCAGTTTTCTATTATGTAACTACTTCAGTGACTTTGGAGACCCTTGTCCCTTGTCCCAAGGCAAGTAGAACCCTTGGAGCCAAGGGGAGTTGCTGAGGTTCTCATGCAATAAGCTCAAGCTATAAGCTCTTCCTCACTCCACTAAGCTCAGGGAGCTGCTCCTGGCATCGTTAGAACCTCAAAACAGCAAGAGCAGGGCCTCCGGGTGTCACAGGGGCTGTAGTGAGGGTTTAGTGAGGACTCAGAGAGCTGTCGCTTATAAAGACCTCGCTGTCAATAAGTTACTATAGGTTGCCCCTCTCTGCCCGAGACCATGAACTCCATGCAGACAACATGTCTTACTGTGTTAAAACACCCAGCAGAGTTTGGCATGGAGTAGGCACTCAGAAAGAGTGTGGATTAATCTCGGCATTCACCCCACAAATATTTATCAAGTAACTTCTCTGTGCCAGGTTCTAGGGAGACAAAGGTGAACACAACAGGCATGAACTATGCTCTCATGGAGTTCATAGTCTCATCAAAGAAACACCAATAAATAGGCAAATAAGTACCGATGAAGGTGTAGTCTGCTTATTCTTAGCGCTGAGAGAGAATGAAGCCGGTAGTGACACAGGGTGACTGGGGCGTGTTACTCCAGGTGCACAGGGAAGCTGTCCCAGAGGTGGTGATGGTGAGACAAGATCTGA
Organism: Scalopus aquaticus; assembly: GCA_004024925.1. Lineage (NCBI taxonomy): Eukaryota > Metazoa > Chordata > Mammalia > Eulipotyphla > Talpidae > Scalopus > Scalopus aquaticus. The sequence goes on along the minus strand of PVIJ01006249.1, from coordinate 25,166 downwards.
TTAATGGGGTTGGCCTTGGGAAGAACTGGGAGAACAGCCTTTCGGGCAGAGGGCATGGCAAGTGCAAAGGCCCTGAGGCAGGTGCACTCTCGAGGTCAGCATGGCTAGCGCAGAATAAGTGAGCAGGAGAGGGGTGGGCAGGAGGGGGGCAAACCGATGGGCTCCATCAGGCAACAGCTTGTCAAGCAGGGTGAATGAACAGCATGGGCAGCGAGCAGCCATTGGAGGTCTAAGCCAGGAATCTGCACAGTCCTTGCATCCAGAAGCCTCCCACATAAAGAAAATGGTCCCAGCCTAAATCTAGAGGCATTTGCTCATCCAAAGCAGCGTCCGAGCTTAGCCTGACACGCCTCAGCCTGGGAATCTCTACCATCCATCCTTGTCTCGCCTCCTCGCTAGAAAGACTCCAGGCCCCAATAATATAAATGAGGTCCTTTGCTGACTTGATTTCCAAATGAGTTCAGCCGTTCAAGAGCTCTATTCCAGGAAATGTGAAATTTATGTAATGAAAATTAAAAGAGAAACTAGGGGAATGACTCCTTAAGTGCCCGCTTCCTGGGTAAGTGAGCCAGGTCTGCCTGCCTGGCAGGAGATGGATGGAGGCACCACCCAAGGGCCTCTGGGAGCCTGGGACCAGCAGTGAGGTGGGGGTATGTTGGCTGCATGCAGGGAGTAAAGCCCTTTCATTTCCCCAAAAAGGAGTAATCATAACAATAATAATTTGTGTTCACTGTGACCTGCCCAGCCCTGCACTTCACTTACATGGTTGCTCTCACCTTGCCCTCATGACAATCCGATGGGGTAGGCACTATTATTCTCCCATTTTACAGATGGGGAAACAGAGACCATATTGCAGAAATTACTTGGTCAAGGTCACAGTAAAACAGTGTTCAAAAATGGACTTGGATTTTTGTTTATTACCCCTTCAGACCGGTGTGCCCAGAGTACAGACTCTGTGGAATGGAAGAAGACTCGGGAGACTGGGATGCAAATCCAAGCTCTAACTACTGACCTACTGTGTGACCTTGATCAGGTCACTTGCGTCCCTGGAGCTCAGCCACTTCCTAATCATAACCCCTTCTCCACAGCTTCAGCTCTGAATTAAAGGAGATAATGTATGTATGGCCCAAACACAGGATTTCAGATGCCCTCTCAAACGGGTATAATTTTTAACTGCAACCTTTTTGAACCAGAAAGTCTTAGGTTAATAGCTTCAGTTATGGCTTGATCCAGGGACTTTAAAGAAGTCATGATGGTTCAATGTTTTTCCTTTTTTCTATACAGTGAACCCTCACTAGGAGATTTAGAGTTAACTCATTCTTACAGCTACAAATCTTGGCTGAAGGATAGCTTCTTTTTCTCAACAAGGCAGCAAAAGCCTTAGATTCACTCTGATTGGATCAATGTGGATCATATGCTCATCCTATAACCAACCTCTAGAGCCAGAGGGATGGATTGGACAGATTATGCTGATTGGACCACCCAGGTCACATACACACTCTTAGAGCTATGGGGGGCGGGGAAGGACAGAAAGCGCAGACTGAAACACTGGGACTGTGAGGAGGAGAGGCTAGGTTCCCCAAAGGAAAACTGGGGTACTGTTAGAAAAATAAGGAACCTATGCTGGACCAGCCAGAATACCAGATGGTGCTAAATAAATATAGGTTCAATTGAATGAGCAAATATCTATCCAAGAGGATGTTTGTAAGGATAAAAAATATATAATGTATGCAAGCCCCTGGCAAGCAGTCAGCACTCAATAAATCTTGTTTTAGAGGAACAAAAGGTGCTTGAATTGGGTTTGAATTCTGGTCATGCGCTCATGAACACAGATGCTGGAAGAAACCAGATGCAAAAATCTTCCCTCACCTCTGGCAAACCTCCTCTGCTTCAGCTTTCCATCCCTGGGGCAGGGCAGGGCCAATGTGGGGGGGGAGGGGGGAGGGCGGTGGGAGAGATGGAGGTACTCACATGGAGTCAAATGTCAGGGAGACCAAAAACTCGGCAATCAAAACAAGTAACATTTTTGGAGGCCTCCCTGGTGGCACAGGTGTTAAAGTCTCAGCACTATCAAGCTATCACTAGTCACTGCGGCATGAGTTTGACCCACACGGCACAGCAGACCTCTCCTGTCTCACCCATTGCTCCCCTCAACAGCGTATTTCAGTAGATCTGCCTGTTCTGTTCCCCACTGTCTCTGGTGAATCCTCTCACCCTCTGCACCTCTGTCCTACACCCCAGTTCTTCTATGCATAAATAATCAATCTTTTTAAAAAAGTAACTTTTTAAAGAGAAATAGTAATGCAAAATCCATGATTAACAAAATACTAACATTATTGCTTATATTCAAATGCCCAGACACATGCATGTATGGACATTTTCACAGACATGTCTACATACGTTTACATATGTGGATACACAGGGCCACTGCACTGCGCAATTCCAGAAGTCCTATTCCATTGTTATCTGCATGAACAGTTCTCCCTAAATTGTGCAAATTAAGACACAGCAGGCCTATGTATGAGCAAATATGAATACACATCTCCATCCCTATACAGATACATAACCACATATATAGCACTGAAAGTGGTAAAAAACATCATACACCACACAAGAAATACAACCACACAGTACAGTCTCATACATGATCACTTTCCTGTCTCAGGGCCTTTGCATTTGCTGTTTCTACTGCCTGGGATGTTTTTACATCGATAATCACATAACCTTCAAAAAATACACACACTCCCTTCCTATCACTACTTAGAATTGCAGACCCCTCCAGAGTCTGTATCCCCCATCTTGTTTTATTTTTCTCCTTAACACTTGTAACCATCTGACATAATGGGTATTTTCATTTTTATCATATTTAATGTCTATCTACCCTACTAGCATGTCAGTTCTATGCAAGCAGAGGTTTTTGTCTGCTTTGTTCCCAGCCTCCAGAACATTGCCTGGCACATAGTGGGTGCTCAAAAAATATTTGTTAAATGAATGGGGAAAGTCAGGGAAATTGGGGTCCCTAAGTATGGTTGAGACCAAATTTCCCCCATCCCAGCAGGAAGGCAACCTAGAGTCAGATGCAAGTCAATTTCAGTAACTTAGTAACAACTCAAGGTACATTCTAAGTTACAAGGATGTCATGTCATTTCATCATCCCTGCAGACCTCCAGGCACTGTGTCTGTTCCTAGGGCACATGGGAGGAAAGTTAAGGCTCTGAGAGGTCAATTCATTTGCACAAGATGCTAGAGTGCAGACAAGGCAAAGCCAAGACTCAAACCCAGACCTCTAGCCACACACAGCTGCCTTACACACACACACACACACACACACACACACACACACGCATGCACGCACGCACGCAAACAACATGTACACACAGATGCACACAAACTTATTTAGTATCACCAGGCCCTTCCAGACTTCAGATCTCAGAAATGAGATGAGATCTCCCTTCCCCCAGGAATGGGTTTCAGGGTGCCCACTCTCCAGTCAGCCCCCACCCCCACTGTCCTCACTGTATCCCAGTCAAGCACAAGCCTTCTTCCTTGGTGACACAGGAAGCTGTAGGCTGTCCGGTTGTCATGGAGACGGCTGCCAGCTCCTGTAAACAGTCCCTCCTCCCAACTGCCTGGCTGGCTCCCTCTTACCACTCCCAGAAGCTGTTTCCTGGGCCTTTATCGCACACTTGACCCCCTTCTGAGTGGCTGGGTAGGCCCAAATGTCTACATATTCTACCCTGTTCCCACCTGGGGGTCATAGGACACTTCAAAGCAAGAAACCTGGCTTTGAAGGTTTCTTCCTGCCCTCATGACTATGTGACCTGGAGCTGTCTCTTCCCTTCCTGTCCTGTTAGGTAATCATGAAGTGCTAATCAGTTCAGTCATTCATTCATTCAACCAATAATGATTAAGCAGATGCAGAGCAGTGGTGTAGGTGCTAGGATCCAGTGGTGATTAAGGCAGATCAGGCCCTCTAGGAGACAGATAACAAACAAGTTCTGGGAAGAAAACAATCCAGGTGGGTTTATAGAGGGAACAAAGCAGAGACCACTTTTCTTAGGGTGCTCAGTGAAGACATCTCTGGGGAGACGATATTTGAGTTGGACCAGAATGAGAAGATAGTCAAGCAAATACATAAGGAAAGGGTACTCCAGGCAGGAGTTGCAGCAAGTACAAAGGTCCTGAGGCAGGAATGACTTGGCCTATTGAAGGAGAAGAAGACCCTTTCCTCAAAATGATGCTTGTAAGTCTAGTAGGAGGCAGGAACAAGCGGTGAAGACTGCCATGGCAGAGAGGGGGAGAAAGTGAACCATGACAAGGGATGTTGCTACAGATGGCAGGAGGAAGTGACCTCTCAGCCAGCTACACAGGCCCAGCTTCCAGCTCCTGGAAGGGCAGCCTTGAAACCTGGTGGGGGGGGGGTGGTGGAGGGGCTGCGCCTCTGCACCAGGTGAAATTAAAGAATAATAACAGCACCACCTGTTCTAGATGCTCTGCAAGTGTTAACTAGGATGATCTTCACATCCCTGAGAGGAATTATCATCATCATCATCTCCATTTTAGAGAAGGAAAACTGAGGCAAAGAACGCCTTGTCCAAGATCAAATAGCTGAAAACAGACCTGGCTGCAAATCCCAGAGCCCCAACCTCCTCACAGACACACCGTAAATGAGCAAAGACGGGCAGCCCAGAGCCCCCAGGATGGATTGGCTGAAGCAGGAGGAGACCCTTGGCCCAGCTGCAGCCCATTGCTGGCGGCGTTTGGGATCACGGACCTACGTCGGCAAGATCATTTTCCAGAACAGGCCAGGTCTTTATGGAAACTCTCCTGGTTTTAAAATGTGGACTCAGTGGCTTATTTTAAAGATCAGGCCATCCAATCAAACACAGCGTCATGCTAGACGTCGAGGCAGAACCAGCTACGTAATTCGCAGACCCTTTGCAAATGCAAAACACAGGCCCGTGTTCAGACATACCGAGAAGGTCAAGATGGCGAAGCCTTAAGCCAAGCTCCGGGTCCATCTAAGCATGAGGCCAGGCCGAACCACCCAGTCACGCAGCCAAGAAGCCAGCCCTGCAGCTAAGGTAGGTGCTTCCTAAACACTTGCTGGATCAAGTGGGAATGAGAGGAAATAGGAAGGAAAACAGACGTGCACTCTGTACCTACTGTGTACCAGACAGGGCTTTATGTGGTAGGCAGCAAGCCAGGCATTTAACCCTCACCGCAGCACAGGATTATTATTCCCACTTTCCAGAGAAGGAAATTGAAAATAATTGGTTGCTGGGAATCTTTGACACAGCTGATCTGAGATGGCCGGGGTGAGGGACAGGGAGTGGAAGGGAGGGACAGACAGTAAGAGAGGGGAGCAAGGCCGGAGGAAGAGAAACCACCTCAGGCCTTGTTCCAAGACCGCGTGGAATTTGGGGAGGCTGCCACACCCCGGAGAAGGGCCTGTGGCATTTCTGAATCACAGTGCCATCCGCCCGCCTCGGCTCCTCTCCGGCGATCCAATTACTAAATGCAGCCGCATTCTTTAAAAATGTCTTTCCTCTTATGTAATGTAATAGTGACAAACGCCAAGCAGATGGTGCTGTGACAAGCTCTTTAAAAGTTGATTAGGAGCTCATCTTTCAGAATTAATGTATGGGCATTTAAATGAGCTCAGCCGGCTGCAAACCCCCATCAAGAAACCCCACAAGATAAAAGGCTCCACGGATGGACCATGTTCCCCTCCTTCCCGCCAGGGTTGAAGTGACAGGCAGGCAAGATGACTTGTGAGCAACAGTCAGAAGGTCCCTGGTTTGGGCAGAGGACAGAAAGGCCTTGGGCCCCAAAGGCTGGAGCTTCCTCAGTGTATTACCAAGAGATTTTTTTTTTTTTCAAAATGTTATGTAGCTGTCGAGAAAGCTGCCTCTCTCTCTCTCTCTCTCTCTCTCTCTCTCTCTCTCTCTCTCTCTCTCTCTCTCTGTCTCTCTCTCTCTCTCCCCCCGCCCCCCCTCGGAAACGGGTTAGTCACAAACGATGTCAGATGCTGCCACTGAGCTGTTGCCCAGCCCCCACCGCTGCCGTCCCTCTCCCTCACTGTTCAGGGATGAGATCATTTCATTTCGAGCCAATTATAGATGGAGAACACTGGGGATGTGCAAAAGGCCCTCCGTGGAGCTTTCCCTCCCACCACCACAGGCTGTACCCTGCCAGGATGGGCAGGAATGGGAAGCTGGGTGTCCAGTCCCGAGTTCAAGCTCAGGGTTTGAAGGCCACACATTTCTAAGACACAGCTTGGCTCAGTTCAGTGAGGAGGCTGAGCTGTCGGTGAAGCGAAATCTGTTGGCCTCAGAGGTTCGGAGTTGGATGAGTCCAGAGAGATCATCTCCATATGGATGGGGAAACTGGGGCTCAGAAAAGGGAAGGGGCTCACTCAAGGTCATACAGCCAGTTGGTGGCAAAGTCAGGTAACTACACGGTGGCTCCCCCACCTCCCATGAGGACAATGTCTGTTGTCTGGGCCTGCCCAGCCCCCATTCCTACTGCTGCTGATATGAACATCCTGAGTTTTCTCTGAGTTGCCAAGAGTCTTCCCCACTCTTGGTCCATGTGGGTCAATTCAGACTGACCTTTCCCCTACCTAGAGGGATGTACACCTGGTCCAACCCCAGCCAATCAGAATAGTCCATTTCTCACCACCTGATTGGTTCATAGACGAGCATGTGAGACGAGCCAGGCCAACAAGCAGCAACTTCAGGACTTCAGCTGAGGCCAAGAAAGTGGGAGGCTCTCCTCCTGTTGTGATATGGAACTGGGAGGAAGAAACCCTAGAGCTCCTAATGGCCTTGTTTGCCACTATGAGATGCCTAAGAATGAAGCCAGATGCCTAAGAACAAGGCAAAACGAAAGTGAAACAATAGCCCAGCTTCTAAACTGCTGTATCCACCCATACCTGAACTGCCTTCAGGTATCTATCCTGGAGATTTCTTTTTTTTTTTTTAAGATTTATTTTTTATTTATACATACAAGCTGGGGTACAGGCCAGAGGTGTGGGGCGGTGAGAGTGTTCACCAGCGGGTAGCAGTACAGGCAGATCAGAAATATACTGCTGAGGGGAGCAGCGGGCGAGGCAGGAGAGGTCTGCCGCGCCATGTGGGTTTCTCCCTGGCTGGGCGTCGAACTTGTGTCACCGCTGCCAACAGCTCCACAGCACAGCGCTTAACCGCTGTGCCACCAGGGAGGCCCTATCCTGGAGATTTCTAATTACATGAGCCAAAGAGTTGCCTTTTTTGCTAAGTTTGAGTTTTTTCACTCAAAAACCTTCACTTGAGTTTTTTCACTCATCCCCCCCAAAGAGTCTTAACTTGAGATGCTTAGCTTGGGCCCAGGCTCCAGGAACATCAGTCACAGCTCCCTGACTCCATCCTCAACACAAGGAGACAAAATTAGGCCCCTTTCAAGTCTCTATTTATGTTTTAAGAATTGGCTGGATAGACATACCTCCCCTCCTCCAGAAGATTCCCTGATTCTGGACTAAGTCCAGCCACATGCCCCAGAGAGCATGTGAGATGAGATAGCACCCAAGGTCGAGGTGCCATTTCAAGGTAGCCAGGAGGTGACTCAGCTGTCTGGATACCGGTGACCAAGGTGTCCCCACCAACGTCCGCCTTCCTATCCCATCAAGAGCTGGGGAAAAAATGGAAGCTAAGAGAGACTCCAAAAAGCACATAACTCAGAGCAGGGAGTCTTCGGGCACTTGCATCTGCTTGGGGAGACAGCAGCCAAACACACACAGGGGCGAGCTCGTGACACGGTGTTCTGCGGTCAGAACAAGAGTAGGCAGAGGCCACGAAAGCTAGCTTCCAGGATCCTGGCCTGCTGTGTCCGGCAGGCCTTCCCTGGCCTCCTGGCTGGTCTGTATGCTCTCCCCTCTACTGCCCCCCACTACTTGCCCAGACCTGCCCTTACTGGCACTGCCCAGCTGCTTCCCAGAGACTCACTCACACGCCCAGAGGCAGGGGCTGGACAGATTCCCAGGAGCACACACTGCACCAGGCCTGGTCTAGGAAAGAGGCTTGAGTGGCAGCCACACATGGGATGGCTCCTGCCCAGCCCCAAGGGCGGTTGAGGGACACCCCCACATGCACCCTCACCTCACCCTGGGAGCACCTGGGTCCAAAGGCAGGAAAGGTTGGGTCAACAAGGCCTGGGAGTGACCGCCCCACACACCCCAAATTTCCTGATCCATTCCAGCAGCGCTTCCAGAAGGAGGGGACTCCTATTTGAGCATTGACGAGAGGGATAAACCTTGAAAGCCTATGCTAAGCAAAAAAAAAAACCAGACCCAAAAGGCCATTTGTATAATTCCATTTATGTAGAATGACCAGAAGAGGCAAATCATTGAGACAGAAAGTAAGTCAGTGGCTGCTGGAGCGGGCGGGGTATGACGAACATGAGACATCTTTCCAGGGGGATGAAAAATGTGCCAAAATTAGACTGAGAAGGTTCTACTATCCTATGAATATGCTAGAAGGGATTGACTTGTACACTTTAAAGGAGTGAATGGCCTGGTCTGTAAATTATATCTCATTAAAGTTTTGAAGAAAAACATATGAAGAAAATTAGCCCCTCGTTCAAACCTAGTACCTGTTAGACACTAATGCTCATGTCTGTGTGAATAGGAGAGAGCAACACCCGTGTTCAGCTCTGTGGGCGGCACCAATACCTAACAATGTGTGTTAGGTCCCCCTTGTATTTATTTTTCTGATGGTTTTCTAATGATGGCAACTGACCTCTCACCTGTTCACCTGTTTGTGTGTTCAAGAAACACTTATGTTTGTTGGTACTCAGCATGGTGCCAGGTGTTGTTCTAGTCACATAGGACAGAGCAAAGCCCTGCCCTTGTGGGGCTGATGCACTAGCACAGGTATCTTAGTGGAAGTAGTTCTTGGGTCCAAATCCCCACTCTGACGCCCACGAGCTGTGTGATCTCAGGCCAGTCACTTAACCTCTCTGTGCCTCAATTTCCTCCCATGTTAAAGGGGGGGGTAAAAACAGCACCTAACTCAGGATGCAGTGAGTCAATATATGTAGATAGCTTAGCACACTGGAGGTGCTTAAAGAATGTTTGCTATAATTATTTCATTTCACTGTAATAAATTATTTTCATTGTGATAAAACCTTTCCTCTTTAAACACAAGTATTTAAGTATAATATTTAAATACATGTTTCCTTTTAAAATGCATTTACTTAACTTGAAAAGTGGGGATGCTGGACAGCCAAAGAATAAGCATATAGGTCATGAGAAGAGGTAAAAAATACTCTTTTTGGACAGTGTGTCCAGGAGACGCAATTCGGGAAGCTGCGAACTAGCAAAGGCAGCGGCAAGGCTGTGGCTTGGCAGCGCGGAGTGGAGACTTAGGGTCATTCTCTTCAGTGTCCACATAAGGACACGGCTTGCTCCTTCTGCCTCACACTTCCGCACTTCTCCCCACCCCCTTCGTGGAGGTTTCCCTGCCCTCAGAGAGGCTTCGGAAGGAGGGGATCTGGATTGAGATGGAGATGAAGCTGTTGACCTGAGGGCAGGAGCGATTCACAGCTGGGGCTGCCCCAGGCGCTCCCAGGTCCCCAGCACCAGGGTGGCCGGGCACTTGCCACAGCAACAGCTGGTTCCTGCAAGGTGTCACATTAGGACCTCCCTGCAGTCTGGGGAGCTGGCCTTCTTGGGCCCTCTCTCCATGCCAAAATTATTTCAAACCCTAGTTCACGGACGCTTTGTATCAAGACAAATACAGGCTGGATTTCTTGTTAGATTTTTGTTATTATATTTTTGTTGTTGTTGTTGTTATTTATTGTCTTCCTTCTGATTTTAAAAGAAGTTAAAGCATTTTCATGTACCCTGAAGTCTAGAGGCCTGATGGAGAACTTGGCTTGGGCCGGCTATGAAGTGCCTACCCCAGAGGTGGCACAGAGCAGAGAACAGAGGTAGCCATGCTCATACGTCTTTTTTTTTTTTAAAGATTTATTTATTTATGCACACAAGAACTGGGGTGTAGTCCAGAGGTGTGGGGTGGTGAGAGGATTCACCAAAGACAGAGTGGGACGTAGAACAGGCGGATCCACCGAAATACACTGCTGAGGGGAGCAGCGGGCGAGACAGAAGAGGTCTGCTGCACTACGTGGGCCAGTTCCCTGGCCGGGGATCAAACCCGTGTTGCAGTGGCTGCGATAGCTTCATAGTGCTGAGACTTAATCCGCTACCATGGAGGCCCAAAAAAGGCCAAATTAAACCACAGTGTTTAGGGATCGGCACCAAAATGAGTAAGGCTATAAAGAAAACTGTACTCTGGATCCCCATGAAAGTCAGGACGGTGCTCCCCTTCATGGGGTGTGTTGGTGGCGAGGACGGTGTGCGGGGGTGCTGAGGGCTGATCAGCTTCTTCTCCTTGTCGGGGTCACGACTACCCAATGTGTCAGTTTCCAAACATTTGTTAACCTGTTCATATGTTTTAGTCAATTCCCTCTTTTTAAAAAATTCAACCTTTTAAAAATACAAAATAACAACACGAAGAATAAATAATGATTCCATAGTTTATGTGCCAGGCACTTTTCTAAGTTTCTAAGCACAGTCAGTGCCTGGCACATAGCAGGCGCTTCACCAAGGATAGGATTGACACTTTAGTCACTGCTGTCTCTACATACCATGGAGTTAGTTAACCCTTTTGTCTCAGAAGGGCTTGGGAGGCCTAAATGAGCTCACGGGGCAAGGACCCCTTTGGCACCAGCATACAGCAGGCATGTGACTACAGCAAGCGTTCCTTCTGCTTGTCCCAAACTCAGAGACATTGCTCAGGCTGCATCAGCCTCCTAAAATCCCTGACTGACAAGCTAATCCCTCCCCGGCCCTGGCCCTTCACATGCCCGTCCTTGCCAGCAGCCCCAGGGAAGGATCCGCTCACAGCTCAGCTCCACCCTCACTGTCACCCTCCTCTCTGTCCACCTTGCCCGGTGAGCTCATGTCCCCATTGCCACTTCCATTACCTGTTCTGTGAGCTTCCCTGGGTGGGGTGGGAGTGAGGAGATGCCTCTCACTCTGGCACAGCCTCTGCTCTGCTTTCCACACCTACCCATCTCTCGTGGAAGGGGGGGGGGTTCCCGTGACCCTCATCTCAGCCTCGCCAAAGTGTCTTGTGATCCCAGAGTAATTGCGCCCAAAAAGAGACTCGTGGTATTCATCAGAGTCCTAGGGCTCCAATGTCTTCTTCCAAGACGGATGGATAAACTGAAGTTCTACGAAGTCAGCATATAGCCCAAAGAATGAATCTCGAATGGTAGAAGCTCAGGACAAGTGGTGGATAAGTGGTGGAGAGGTTGGAGGGAGAGTAGGGCGTGATGGCCTACCTCGAGTGTGATAATATTGTCTGCCATTTATTTATTGAGCACCTACTATGTAGCAGGTCCATCATATCCATTATGTCACATTTTCACAAACTATATTATTATACCCATTTTGTAAGTCAGACATGATGGCAGCAGCTCCCACTCCTGGGCATGCACGAGAGGCTAGGAGCTGTGAAAAGGGCTTGAGACCTTGCCCACAATCTTAGTGTTGGGGAAGGTCAGGGGCAGGTGGAGGGTTGCCCAGAGTCACAGGGAGTCAGGGCCAGAGGTGAGGTTTGAATCCAGATCTGTGCAGTCCCATTGTCTCTTATTCAGATATGTATGTCCCCAATGCCCCATCTGGCACCAGCATTCCCTGCACTGGGTTTGCAGGAAACAGGGCTGTTCAATTTTAAAAGGAAAGAAATGAACACCCTGGGAAATGGGAGAATTCCTCCCTGCACAGAGCCCTCACTCCAATAGTACGGTCATCTCTGTCCTGGAAAAGCACTGTCGGTGGAAAACAGTCTCAATGAGACTTTAGGATTTGACCCAGGGGTGAGGCTGTTTAGGTTCAATACTGTTTCTTTCACTTGCTAAGTGTGTGACCTTGGGTACCTCTGCACTGTGGGTCTGGACAGTGGGGTCTTAAAAGCATCTGCTCTGGGTACTTGGAATGCTTCAATAGGATACTGTCACGTGTTATGGTGCCCCCTTTCTCCCACGTGCCCCTTACTCACTCCACTCCAGTTACAATAGAAGCACATTCCTGCCTCAGGACCTTTGCATGTGCTATTCCCCTCTGCCTGGAATGCCCTCCCCCTAGAGATCCACATGGCTTTTCCCCTTATTTCCTCCAGGTCTCTATTCAAATGTCCCCTCCTGAGTGTCACCTTTCTCAATCATGTTTTCACAATAGCAACCCCCAGGGTTGGCCTTTCATTCCACTTTCTTTCCCTAACACTTATTTCTTCTATGGAAAAACTACAGATACTTGTCAATATTGCCTCCATATGAGACGGGATCACACCCGCCATGTACACATCCTCTCCCCAGAGTCCAAAACTTTTGAATAGGAAATTTTTAACTACTATTTATTGTGTGAATGAATGAATTTGAAAATGAATATTAATGCCTGACATATAGTAACTGCTCAATAAACGTTAGCTATTATTACAATTAGTACAGTAAGTGCTTCCAAGACATCTTTCCTGGTGGGAGACACTCTAAGGGGCTGATGTTAGCTAAGCCTGGGTCAAAGTCTGCAGTGGAAACTGGACTAAGTCACACTGGCTCTGAGTCTCAGTTTCCCCACCTATAAGGTGAGGGCAACCAAAAACTTGGCTTGTGAGGATGTAATAAGGCCAGCACCCTTTTCTAGAACACTTTCTGAATGCCAAGTGCTATGCTAAGTTGCCTTGCACTAGCTCACTTACCCTTCACCTTGCCCTATGGGGAGGTGCTCTTATTATCCACACCTTCAAATAAGGAAATTGGGGTTTAGAGAGGTTAGGATCGTTGACCAAGGCCACACAGTTGGGAGCAGCAGGAGCTCCAGGTGGGACTAGGGCGCTGGTGGGTCCAGCCCTCACCAGGGAGCAGCCTCTTCTGCTTGCAGCACCCTCATCTCCCTCTAGCAGCCAGAGAAGCCCCAGACCCTACAACCCCAAGCCCAAGTCCCAGAGCTCATCCTCTGGCCCCGCCACTCTCCCCATAGCAGTGCCGGCTCCTGGTGTCCTGGGCAGGCCACTCACACCTCACACAGACCGTGTGGCTCTGGGTCAGATCCATGGGCCATCGGGCATGGGGTGCCCTCACCAGTCGGCAGCTTGCTGGAATGGCCCCCAGTTGGAACTGGACACTACCTGCAGCCACAACAGAGACACCACCCCATGCAGAGAGCACTCATGGAGCACCTACTGTGCCCCTAGCCTAGGGGGCTGGTACTGTCTCTCCCCGACACAGAAGACTTTGGGGCATTCAGCCCACATCACCATGTTGCCTACGAGAGACTCAGTTTGTTGGAGTGGCTGTCACCGAGGGCTCCACATGCCAGAACCTCTCCCAGGCGTGGCACCTGAAACACCCTGTCTCCCCATCAGAAAGTCAGCCTCAAAGGCAGGGATTTTTGCTTTTTCTCTTCAGATCTCATCCAACTCCTAGAAGACTACTCTAGCTAAATAAAACTTCGCTGAGGGCCTCCCTGGTGGCTCAGGGGTTAAGTCCCAGCACTATCAAGCTATCTCCAGCCACTGCAGCATGAGTTCAATCCCCCGCCAAGGAGATTCCCACATGGTGCAGCAGACCTCTCCTGTCTCTCCCGCTGCTCCCCTCAGTGGTGGATTTCAGTGGATCTGCCTGTCATGCTCCCCACTATCTCTGGTGAATCCTCTAACCACCCCCTCACCTGTGACTTACACCCCTGTTCTTATATGCATACATAAGTAAATCTTTAAAAACAAAAAAACTTTGGTCCTATGGGGAAATCCCAAGAGATAGGTGTTGGCCCTTTTGACAGAGTAAGAAACTGAGGATCAGAGAGAGAATATTCCTAGGAGTAAAATGGAACCACCTAATCCCCCAAAAAGCTCTCCACTGTGTTTTACTAAAGTTCCTACTTTATAGAAATGATTCCACATGAGAATTCTTTAAAGGGGAAGCTTATTTCACATAGGGTATCTGAAATAAGACCCGGTTTGCCAATTTTCACTTCTACCCAACTTTTTCCATAAGTAGCAGGAAATGACGCCCCCTGCCGAAGGCGACGTAGCTGGTTTAGGACCCAGGGGAGACTCGGTGTGGGGTTGCTGCCCCCTGGTGGCCGCAGCCTCGGGAAGGCCTACGAGCGAGCTGTTTTCTTCCAGCATCATCCAAAGCCTGTTTCCAGTCCCTTCCTCGCTGAGCTGTCCCCATAACACCTCAGGCACGGGCCCCTCAGCAGAAGTCTCACGCTTTCTCTTCCCCTTTCGGTGGTGTGTTTGGGAAACCCTTGCCCTCAGCCCATGTGCTCTTGGAGGAGCAATTGATCAGGGTGGCGGGTCCTGAGCCCTCACACCTGCCACGTCAGTGGGCAAGTGATTCAAGTTGACCAATCGGATGGGAGTTTCTATCCTCGCAGTCACAGTGATTGGTTCAGTGATAGGCCTGGGATCCGAGCAGACCAATCACGGTCTTCTCCAGAAATGGCCGCTCCTGGAGGAATGTGGGTGGCTGGCGGCCATCTTGTCCATTAGGCGGAAAGGGGCTGCTTGAAAATGAAACTAATGTATGGAGAAAGAGAGGGAATGAGAGCAAGCCCTGCCACATTACTTGACCTTCTGGCTCCAGTCATGCTGGGAGTAATATTCTTTCAAAACTTTATTCCCTGTTATGTGAACCAATAATTCTTTTCAGTTGAGCCAGTATGAGCTAGCTGAGTTGCTGTCTCCTGCAATGCCCAGTATAGCCCTCCTCTCCATCTCCAGTGCCACAGCCTTAGTTCAGGCCTTATTCTTGCCATTGATATTTACTGAGTCCCTACCATCAACCTAGGAGCTGGATCTCATCACCACCATTCCAAAACACGCTGGTCTGTCTCCATCCCTGTCACCCTGAAGGGCTACCACACTGGTCTAAACCACCTTCATCCTCACCTGCACCACTGAAGTAGCCTCCCGCTACTTGATCTTCCACATTGCCCCCTTGCCTTTCTGCAATCAGTTCTCCAAGTAGCAGTAAGGGATTTTGCGAAAAACCCAAGTCAATTGTGTGGATCCTCTGCTCAAGTCCATGACTCCTACCTCATGCAAGAGTGTCCACCCCCCTCCTACCACAACCTACAGGTCTCTAATGACCACCCCTCCCCTTAATATACTGCTGACCTTACTTCTGATTGTCTGTCTCCCTGCACCCCAGCACCAAGGTCTTCTTGCTGACCTTTGACCGCTGCAGCCGGGCCCTGCCCCAGGACTAGCAAGTGCTAGTCCCTCTTCCATACACGATCTTCCCCCAGGTAGTCTCCTCAGCTCAGTCAGGTGGTCCCTGGCACCTGACCCCTTCTTACTCTGTTCTTCTCCATAGCACTTAGCGCCCTCTGCTGTGCTCTCTCCTTATTGCCTGTCTCCTCCAACTAGACCGTCCACTGCATGAGGACAGCACTTCTGCTGTCAGAGAAACTGGACTTGGCCTTTGCCAAGACACACTTAACATACAATTTCCCTTACGTCTATTGTGCTCTTGGTGCAGGCTAAAGCAGTGAGGAGTTTAGGTTCTAGCCTCAGCTCTGTTATAGCTGAGTGATCTTGGGCAACTTATGACACCTCTCTGAGCCTCAGTTTTGGGTCAGCAAAGTGGGGATAATACTGGCTCCCACATCACAGAGTTACTGTCAGAATTAAGTCAAATGAAGGATGACAAGCCGTGTATCTTAGGCAAGTTTTATGCTTCCCTGAGTCTTGTTTTCCCCTCTGGTAAAAAAGAATAGTAGGACTGGGGCCTCCCTGGTGGCACAAGGGTTAAAGTATGAGTGCTATCAAGCTATCACCAGCAACTGCAGCACAAATTCAATCCCCAGCCAGAGAGCTTCCCACATGGCGCAGCAGACCTCTCCTGTCTCTCCCGCTGCTCCCCTCAGCAGTGTATTTCAATAGATCTTCCTGTTCTGTTCCCCACTCTGTCTCTGGTGAATCCTCTCACACACATACCCCACTGCACCTCTGGCCTATACCCTAGTTCTTGTATGCATAAATAAATAAAAATAAATCTTTAAAAAATAAATAAATTCCAGCAGAGAGAGGAAAGACGTAAGATCCCAGGAGGCCAGGAATGGAGAGTTTGGGTTTCTCCTGAGGGCACTGGCAGCTCCTGGAAAATTTAAAGCATATGACACGGGGTAAGGTATGTGCTCTGGAAGGACCTCCCCTCCCTGCCAGGCTGTAGAATGGGAGATACAGGAAGGGGATGAGTCTGTTCTGCTGCCTGCTCCCCCCCACCCTGCCCCCAAAGGAAGAATGCTGTCACTCCAGTTGCTACTTCAGCTTAGAATGTGGGCATTGTCTAGTCTTTGCAGTGATAGAAAAGCCTTCATTAGGGTGTGCCACACCACCAGCACCTGGGAGAGGGGTAATGTACAGATACTGGAATTTTAGTTCTATGAGCCACACATTCTCGCTCAGGTCAGTTCAGCTGGGTTTCCTATCATCTGGTTGATTCGCAGAGGGAGATGCATAGAAGGAGACGCATAGAAGGAGACACCGAGATCTCAAAGGAAACCAGGGCTTCTCACCTCATGTCACTAGGCAAGGAGGGGATATCAGGGCAACGGAAGGCAAAGTCCCACCGAAACTCAGACCCCACACTAGTGCATCCAGCCAGGCTGTTCCAACTAACAGTCACCCCAGACACCCCAACTCACTCAAGGACTGTTGGCACTCCACTCCCTGGTGGCTCCGGTACTCCATGCAGCCGGCCCGCTCCTCTAACATGGGCCAGGAAGCACCGCTGTTCCTCAGCTCCTACAGGACATGCCTCTGATAGATGCAGGAGGAAACCTGGCAAGGAAGGGCTTGACACAGCGGCTTCACCCCACTGGGCCTCAGTGCAGGAGACCACTGGAAGACAAGGCACCAGCAGCCAGGTCTTCTCCACCTGGCCCACAAGCCCAACCCCCCAAACTCCACACTGGGCACTGGAACTCTTGCAAACCCAAGTCCAGGCCTTCCTTGAAAGTGTCTCCAGGATCGCTGCTTCCAATTCTGCATTTATACTGTATTCCACTTAGGATTGCACATTTGATTGACCCATCATTCAGCGATGGATGATTATTCAGGTTGTTTCGGGTTGACGCCACTCTGCGTGTCGCGGCACCCATCATCACCAAGCAGCATGAACATGTGCCACCCCCCAGCTTCTCCCCATAATTGTCCCGTGTCACCGAGGTCTAGGATCATATGTGATTATTTATATCATGTCACCCTCCTCCAGTAGAATGTCAGCTCCATGGAGGCAGGGTCCTTGCTCCCTGCTGAATCCCAGCACAAAGCACAGTGCCTGGTGCCTAGGGACCCAGTAAGTAAGGGGTCCCTCAAAAGCGAAAATCTTGCTGTAGAGCAACAAAGGATCTGACTACATGTTGGCATCGCCAAAAAGTACCACCAGATGGCGGTGTTTCTCAAAACAAAGGCTGTCCCACCATTTTCTGCCTAAAGAAATTCCAGTTTATCAGTGTAACTGAAAAAGAGGGGGTTGGGATTTAAATCCACTCACCCAGCCCTGGAGACCCAGATAACATCGTTCCAGCTGAGCCTGCTGGAGCCAGACCAAATTTCCCACAGTCCCTTGGGTTCCTCTGCCCCCACCCCACCTCCAACAGACCCAGGCTCCACCAGAAAGGCCTTTCAGGATGATCCCAACTCCACCTTCTTCTCAGAACCACTCTGCCCAGTCCCAGACCATCCCCCCTCCTCACTGTCTACCAAAAGGATTTTCCTGGTATGCAGTTCTGGCCTGTCACCGGAAATGCCTCAGTTGTTCTATCTCCTGTTGCAGCATTTCACCAAAGGCCCTTTTCACTTGAGAGTCCCACACATCAGCTATCCTGACTCCCCCAAATAGAGCAGAGCAACATCTTTGCAGCCCCCACGGCTGTGCTGAGCTGGGGCACGGCAGGTGGCCACCAGTGTCACTGAGTTGGATGTGGGAGACTTCTCAGCTCCTCTTTCACCTGTAGTCTCAAGCGTCCCTCTCCCAACATGCTTAAGTCCCTCCCACGCCTAAGCAACCACATTGCAGACTGGAGTGGGGTTCGAGTCCTAGCCCTGTCCCATTGGTGTGGCAGGGTAGAGGGCTCCAATTCACCGCTTTCCTCCCTGACAAAGGAACATTAGAACATATCCACTTTACCAAGTGACAGAATTTATGTTTTTGTGTCCTGTGGGTGTGGAAAATTTACTCCCAGGATGTAAAAAAGGACAGAGTCCTACCCACTAGCCACGCAAGGAAAGCCCCCCTTAATTTCAGAGTCAGGTGGATCCCATGGGGGAGGGGAGCTTGTGGGTTATAGTTCATGCTTAGGCCCTGGGTGGGTTCCCACAGTGGGGCAGCAGGACTTGCAGATGCCGGGGCCTGCTCCCTCACCTGCTTGTTTTAACCAGCTCCCCGTCTCCCTGTCTGCTATCCTGATCTCCTCCCCCGCTCTGCCATTCCCTCCCACCCAGTCCAGGTCCCCTACTCCAGGCTTCAGCCTGTCCCTGGGCTTCCCATCACCCTCTACATTTGCTTTGGGCCCCCAAGTAACCTGCGCCCCTTTCTCCCTTGAACCCCCCCCATGACTCACACCTTCCACCAGCGAGAGTTCCCAGATAAAATACAAGATGCCCCGTTAGATTTGAATTTCAGGGGAAAGAATTGATAATTTTTAATATAAGTAGGGTCCGTGCGATATTTATGACATATTATACTTCAAAATTATTGGTTGTTTTATCTGAAGTTTGAGTGCTATTGGCCATCCCGTGTTTTATTTGCTGTATCTGCACCCTGCGCACACCCAAACTCCCTCTCCTCCCTCACCCTTCCACTCTTCACAGGCCCTTTTTACCTCACGCACCTCCTTCCCCCTCGGACCCCTTCAGGCTCCCACGATCCCTCCTCAGCGCCCGTGTCCCCTCCTCGCTCTCACCTCTCCATGTCCCCACGTGCTCGTGTCCTTGGATGTCCTGCGTCCCACGCTCGCGCCTGGTTCACGCGCCTCTTCCCCGAGACGCCCCCCTCCCCATCGCCCTCCAAGTCCTGCGCGCAGGCCTTGCTACCCCTCCTCCCTAACACCCACAGTCCCTCTCCTTTCGGCTCCCAAAGACTCGCGCCCGAGTCTGTGCCTCTCGGGTTTTTCTCTGCTCGGACCCCCACTGCCCTACTCTTCTCCTCGAGTGCTGCGCGTCCGTGAACCGCCCCCCCCCAAACTAGAGCACCCCTTCCATGCCCAGGACCATGTGATTGGCGGCTTCCACCTTTCCACCGCCCGCACCCCGCCCCGCTCCAGAGCAGCACCCCACCTGCCTCGTGGGCGCACCTCGGCAGGCCCGCGTAGTCCGCACGGCAGCCCCTCGCCGCTCCGCGCGCCTGGTCGCAGAAGCGGAGCGGGGACCAGCGGGCAGAGCCGGTCGCGTCACGGCAGCAGCAACCTAGCGCGGCGCACCCCTGCCCAGGCCTGAGCGCGCCCCGCGGCCCCGGAGTCCCCGACGCCATCGCCACCGCCGCCAGGGCGAGCGCCAGAGACCAGAGACGCGCCGCTCCGCGCCGGGCTCAGGCTGGGGACCGCGAATCGAGGGGGACCGAGCTGGGGCACAGAATCCTGCCTATCCCTCCCCACTCACCTCCTACCTGTCCAAACTATACAGTTTGTGGCGATGCAGTACCAAGATTGGGGTACTGCTATGCACACAATGAAAAGATCAGTGGTTGCCAGGGGCTAAAGGAGATGGACAGAGCATGTTCAGGGCAGTGACTCTTCTGTATACTGTAAAATAGAATAACTACTATTCCGTGCGACACCGTCATTATACATTCGTCCAAACCAATGGAATGTACACCCCAACGCAAACTATGGATTCTGGGTGATGTACCCCCTCTGGTGGAGGGAAGGCAGCTGTGGAGGACACAAGGGTAAACAGGAAACCTCTCTACTTCCTGCTCAATTCTATCGTGAATCTAAAACTGCTTTAAAACAAACACTCGGGCCTCCCTGGTAGATTTGGGGTTAAGTCTGGCCTGAGTTCAATCCTGGCCAGGGAGCTGACCCACATAGGGCAACTGCTCCCCTTAGCAGAGTATTTTTAATCAGCCTGTTCTGCTCCCCACTGTCTGGTGAATCCACTCAACCTGCATCTCTTAAAAAAAAAAAAAAAGTACCTGTATAAATTTTAAGTATGGGGCCCACACCTCCTCTGCCCTGAATTCCCCTTGGTTACAACTTCATAACCCAGTTCAACATTTTTTATCTCCAATGATCAATATACAAGAACAGGTCCTCCCTGGTGGCGCAGCGGTTGAGTGCTGTGGACCTGTCCGGCCGGGGAGGATCCCATACATATCCTCCCCAGGAGAGGTGCGGCAGACTGCCTCGCCCCGCTGCTCCCCTCAGCACTGTATTTCTGATCTGCCTGTTCTGCTTCCCGCTCTGTCTCTGGTGAGCCCTCTCGCTGCCCCATGCCTCTGGCCTGTACCCCAGCTTGTATGTAAAAATATTTAACATATATATACAAGAACAATCTGATTTAAAGAATTTTATTATTCTCTCCAGCAGGCTGTTAAAAAGTCTTTAAATCCTTAATTCTTCAAAATTAGCACAGGCTTTTCCAACAGTCTTCATGTTACTTAACAGTCTCAGGGAGATTCATTTATTCAATCAGAACTGTTAAAAGATTTCTCAGGAAAATGCAATTAAGTCTTTTCAGCCTTGTATTCCATTCAAACTCCAAAACAGAAAATCCCCTAAAAAGAGAAAAGAGCTTGTCATAATCAATGCTTCCTTCACCAGGTAAGTACTACTTTGGAGCATCTGGCTAAGACTTTAGCAACTAAAGTAGATAAAAACCAACCAGACCAAGACATGGACCTCCTGTCTCTTCTGAACCTCACTAGTCTACTGTACTTCTGCTGTCAACAATGTTGTAACCACAAATTTAAAGCCTTTCCAAGTTACAGGAAATATAGCAAGGAGGCAAATCCAGTAGCAGAGATCACATATTTATTTTCTGTTAACTTTAGACAACACAAATGCAATGCATACTTTAGTGACAAAAATGGATATTCTGTGTAGAAAGTGGATAACCAGACACATGGGAATGCACTAATAGTCTTGGTTATTAAGGATCAGTTATTTGAAACATCCTTAATTGTGGGTTTCCTATGAGCTATTAGCTGGCACGCACGCATGGGCAACTGTGACCTATTTGCTATCTGCAAATCACAGCAGAGTATTCCTTGACTACCTATGGAGACTAGCCCGTGTGACAAGGCAGGCCCAGGGACTTAGTCACAACTTAGAAGTCTTTTGGGATAGGGTTTATGAAAGCGACTATTTACATTCAAGGGGCAAAAAGTAACAAATACTTCACATTTAAGGCAATGAGTGATTGCTGATTATTCCAATTCTTATGCATGTCTGTGACTTACATGCTAAATGTGTAATTTAGCACAACTTACCGAAGTGCCACTTATTGAAAGCACACTCCACTTACACAGTGGAGTTCAGCTCAAGGTAGGCATACAACTTACATCTGATTCAAACCGCATGTCTGGTTTAATGCTTCGCTTGAATCAAGATGGCTTGTCTCCTGGAAATACTCCAGTGATGAAAGCAGACATGGAGGTATGCACAGGATACTGCAAATAGGCATTTCCTGTTAATCTGCCAAGACAGACTCAACCGTCTTCCTTATATGATCCAGTAGTACCAATAAGCCAACAGTACTGCTGAGGATTTAATTCTCCCCTCCTGATTTTATGCCCAATTTCGTAGCTGGGTTTCCAAGATGCTTCTCCCAAGTGGGGAAAACTCAATACCAACCCACCCTAGGCACATCTAATATCTAATAATTACAGTTAACGAGAGGACTAACATGTAGAAAACCACTTATAGAAACCTCACCTGCAGCGGACCATACACCAAGGCTGCCAACAATCCACTTACACAGGGCTCCTGACCTGTAGGAACTGAACAAATAAAGTCAAAATAAACAGTCTTGAGTACTGGGGGTAGGGGGTTCAACCTCAACTAGAACAGACTCAGATAAAGCAAGGCCAATGCATCAGACAAAACTGGCTAATAATTTAGTTAGATCAACAGGGTCGATCTGATGGGGAAAAAAGTTATGTCATCAGCTGCACTGGCCACATCACAGGAAGAACACAAAAGTGTGAACAGAAAACAGTAGTTACTAGGGCCTCCTTGGTGGTGCAGCAGTTAGGCGCTGTGCTGTGGAACTGTTGGCAGTGGTGATGCAAGTTCGACGCCCGGCCAGGGAGAATCCCACATAGCGCTGCAGACCTCTCCTGCCTCGCCCGCTGCTCCCCTCAGCAGTGCATTTCCATTGATCTGCCTGTTCTATTCCCCACTGTCTCTGGTGAACCCTCTCACCGCCCCACGCCTCTGGCCTATACCCCAGCTTGTATGCATAAAAAATCCTTAAAAAAAAAAAACTTAAAAAAAAAGAGTAGTTACTAATTCTCCCATCCTCCAGATTCTTTATATTTAGCCATGTGGGCACACTTCTGAGACAGGTAGACATCACTTACCAATTCTTTCCCACATGTGGATTCATCCTGATCCATTCGAAGACTGCCTTCTGCCACAAGTCAACCTAGAAGAAAACAGTTATCAAACATGAGCTCTTACCAGCTAGGTGCCCTAGACAGTGGGGAGTGGAGTGGCAACTAAAGCTGGCATATCAGACAGAAACTGGCTTATTTTAAGTTAGATCAACAGGGTCGATCTGTCGGGGAAAAAAGTTCAGTCATCATACATGCCAGCAGGAAGCTTTTGCCTTCTACAGAAAAAGCCCTCAAACAAAAATAAGATTTGGTTGTTTTGCATCTGCAGATGCACTCAATATCGGAGCATTTCTATGTCCTGTTACTGGCAATTCAGAAGTGGTAGGGGCCACTGCACAAGGGTTGTGGGGAAATGCTTGACTCTTATTGAGACTGCAGTCTTGACCAAATATGAAGATGTTACATCTTAATGAGAGTATTTCAGTAGATCTGCCTGTTCTGCTCCCCACTGTCTCTGGTGAATCCTCTTATCACCCCACACCTCTGCCCTACACCCCAGCTTTTGTATGCATAAATGAATCTTAAAATAAAGCTTGCAGCATATATATTTAGAATATCTTAAAAGATACCATAAAAAATAATTTGCTTAAATCCTCCCCTAATACACCGAGTGTCCTCAAAGCACGTGCTTCCTCCAACAGGCCAAGGAACAAACGTTTACCTCAGGCGTCAGGAGGCCGAAGGCCGCAGATGTCTACACCGGGATCCTTCAGGGACCCACGAGCAACCCCCTCTTCCAAAGCCCATGTTGTATCCCTCCATCGCGTCAACCTGCGAACCAACAAAGGTAGAACTGCAATCGCCATCTTCCTACAGTAGGAAAAAAACATGGCGGGGCTTTCTGTGGCCGGTGTATCAGAACTAACTGGCAAATGTTTAAAGATATCATCATTATCGATCTGATGGGGAAAAAAGTGAAGTCATCATTTACACCAGCCAAGGCTCCTCCGGTTCGGACACAGGTGCGGGTTTTCCCCAGCTCCGCCCCACTATTAAAGGCTCAGAGCAAGGGAAGTCATGGTGTTGGGGACTGGCACAACAAATAAGCAGTTATTCCGAATGGAAAATGGGGGGCTTGGGGGGGGAGAGGTCGCCACTCACCACGCCAGGGTTCCCGGGGCAGGCCGACACCGAAGAAGGTCCCACAGCAGAACGTACCGAAGACACACAAGAAGCGCCGCAGACGCGAAAGAACGAGAACACATCCGGGCCTCCCTTATATAGCAGGGAAGGCTCTCGCGCCTGCGCACTTAACATCAGGCGCGATCCCTTTCGCGCCCGCGCCGCCCGAGGCCCTCTGGGAAGTGTAGTCTCCAAGCTGCCTAGCCCGAGGCGAGCTAATGGTGGCTGAGGCCTCGGCTAGCTCCGCCCCTTCCCCCTGACCCTCGGGGCCCGCCGGCTGTGCTATCATGTCGCGCTTCACAGGCACCGAGCCACCCACTAGGTCCCCCTACCTTCGGGGCCGGCTGAGGCCCGCGACGGCCTGGGGTACAGTTAACCCGCCCCCCGCAGTCCCTTCCCCTCAGCCGCGCCCGCCCGAACCCGCCGTCCCGGCCGCTGGAGGGAGCTGAAGTGACACCCCAGTCCGCCGCCCGGGTCCAGAGCCCCGGCGCCGGTGTGTCGGGGCCGGGACCCCAAGCCCGGTGCCCCAGGCCCCCTCCTTCTCCCTCTCCTACCTCCTCCCCTTCTCCTCCTCCCGCTCTTCCTTCCCGGGGTTTCTAGCCCGGCCCTTCGCCCCGCCCAGTGTCTGCGGGAAAAGGAAACCGAAAGTGCGCGGCTCCGGGAGGGGCTGAGGAGCTGCTGGGCCAGAGCCTGAGCGCCCGCCGGCGGCGGGAGACGACGGCCCGAGCCCGGTGAGTGATCTCCACCCTGAGCTGCGGTCCCCACCTGGCCCTGCCCGCTGCGCCCCCGGGCCCGCGCCGCTGCCCCTGCGCGCCGTCTCCGGCGCCCTCCTCAGCGTCCCCGTCACCGCAGCGCCCCCCATCATCGCCTCCCCACCCCCGGAGCTTCGATCACCTTCCTAGGCGCCCCCGTTACCATTTCAGCGCCCCCCGGCGCCTCCGTCACCCTCCTCGCTACCCCCATTATCCTCCTCGGCGCCCCCAGAGTCTCCATCACCCTCCTTGGCGCTCCCGGAGCCCCACCACCTTCCTTGGAGCCCCCGGAGCCACCCTCACCCTCAGCACCCTTCGCCAGAGCCCCGACCTCCCCGTCATGGCCTCAGTTCCCCGGAGTACCCCTCACCCTCCTCAGTGGCCCCATCACCCGTTTCTGCACCCTGTCACTTCTTCTGAGCCCCTATCATCCATCTTGGAGTCCCTGTCCCCTCTCAATGCCCCCATTACCCTCCTCAGCACCTCCATACCCCCTCTGCCCCACCGCAGCACCCTCTTTACCCCGTCAGCACCTCTGTCGCCCACCTCTACTCCGTCACTCCCTCAGCACCTGTCCTCCCAACTCAATACCCCACGCCAGTGTCATTCTCAAAGCCCCCA
>PVIJ01006248.1:20610-94316 GCA_004024925.1 Scalopus aquaticus | reverse complement strand
TACATATACACAATGGAATACTATTCAGCATGGAAAGAAGATAAACACATGCAATTTGCAGCGACATGGATGGAATTAGAGGGGATCATACTCAGTGAAATAAGCCAGAAAGAAAGAGAAAAATATCGAATGGTTTCACTTATAACAGGACTATAGGGAGGCCGGGTGGGAGAGAGACAATCAGTGGGGGGGAGGGGGGTGAGGAGGGAGCCGGAGGGAGGGAAGGGAAAGGGCACAAAATGGAATAGAAAAGAACACAAGGGACCATGGAGATGGATCACGGGTGAATTGGTGGTGGGCTACCCAAGGGGAATGCAAAATGTAAAAGACATAAATAACAATAAAAATATATATTATAAAAAAAAAAAGATTTTCTGTGATATGGAGCCACACAATAACATTGCAAAGTGCACATGTGCCTCACACTTAACTCTATTCAATTTTTTTAATTGCAGCAAAACAAAACAAAACAAATCTCCATCAAAATAATAGGAGGTACATTTGAACTTCGCGATCTTTATATCCATGAAATCCAGAATTAGTGAGTTCCGTTTTTTGTTTCCGTATGACCAAAAATTTATTTCAGAAAATGTTTAAGTCTCATATACTTTTTTAAAAACCTTATACACGCTGAGCTGTAAACACTGAGGGAGAAGTGGTAGCTTCTCATAGAAACACTCTGAACTATAGACTCATAGGATTCCAGAAGCTATGAGTTTGTGGAAAGGTTTTCTTATTTAATTTTGATAACCAGGCCCTTTAGTAAGAGAAACCGAAAAGTATATGGACACCTTAATTGACACAGACCCAGTGATTCAAATTGCTTCCCTTAGAATCCTTTTCTGACTCCAGATGACTGATCATTTTTCTCTTTTTTTCCACTTCTGCATGAATTCTCAGATTGTACTTCATTAATTGTATTTGAAGGAATTTTGCTTTATAACATGTACCTTTCTGTTTTCTTCTCTGGAAGGAGGGGAATGGAAGCAGGAGTACATGCCAAATTGCTTTAGAAACCCACTTTTACATGGTTCCAATGGTGAGTTCATGCTCAGGATAACTTGGCCATATGAAATGGGATAGGATCTGCTCCTACTAAGAACCCCTTTATTATTTCTCTCCTACATCCCAGACTTTGAAAGGTAAGTACTAGGCTATAAGTCCTCTGAGTGCAAGAGTATCACCCTACTCATCCTAGAATTTCCAGTGCCTGCCAATAGGACACCAATAAATCTGTAGAACTGAACTGTTTGGTAAAGATTTGAATCATATATACCTTAATTGAATGCCAGTTCTGCCAGTTACAAGTTGTGTGATCTTACTTATCAGACCTCTCTGATACTCAGTTTTGCTCATTTGCAAAATGAAAGTGATATTATTAAAATTATTACATTAATATAACCTCTATGGAGAGGTAAATTAGCATATGAAAAGCACTAAGCTTTTTATAAAGAGCTACTTTGGAAAATGGCAGTCTTTTAAATTAGTTTACTGAAATATTTCCCCATTTGAAATTACTTCATAAACTAAATAATCAAATATATAGCTCTTTAATTGTCAATCAACTTTGATCAGCCTGGAAAGACTGAGGTCAATGCTCTCAAGTTAGTGTAATTCTAGCTAATAGTGAACACCTAAGATTTTTAGTTTACCTGTACAACCTTTCCATGAATAAACATATTTGATTTTTAAAAGAAATAATGACAATAGGTTGTGGACTCTTTTTCACTAGTTCCCACTAGAGGTCTGGGCATGTGGTAGAGAAATAGCACCATTATTCCTGCTTTGGTTTCTAGATTGGACACATCCAAATCAACCAAATATATCTCTAGCACATGTTTGGGAAGAGGGAGCACTGCATGGGAAACAAAATGTGCTCTTTAGAGTCAGACAAGCTTATTTTATTTTATTTATTTTTCAGACAGGCTTAACTTAAATCCTGTTTATTTGCTTTGTGTCTTCTGTTTACTTGCTTTGTGATCCTGGACATTTAACTTAACTTCTCCTGAAGTCCCAGTTTTAAGTTCTGTAAAATGGGTATAACCTGCCTTAAAAGTTGTCATGAGATTTGAATGAGGCAGTGATAAAATGCTAGCCCAACATCTGATAAATAGTAGGTATTCAATTAACTGGTGGGTATCATTTATATTAGTTTTCAGAGTCCAGCCAGGTTTGAAAGATCACTCTTAGTGTAAGAATGATTACTGATTTTGACTTAGGATTACTTTAAATGCTACAGATATTTAGATTTAAGTAATATGGCATTTCTACCTTCTAGAAAGTTTATCTGTTAGAGAATCTATTATATGTTTAGAACAGGAGGCAGGAACCCCGAGTTCTAATGTGACTTACTTATTCATTCATCTGTGCATTCAGTCAACATCATCGAGCACCTAAGATGTGCCAATCAGTTTTAGGTACTGGGGATATGTGAAAATTTTCCTTCTATTTAATCAAGACCGCTATCCCTGTCCTTTCTCCTGATTTTCCTTCATGGTTTCACTTCTCCTTCATGGTCATGTTTGATCACATGGTTCATTCCTTTTGCCATTCTCAACAATACCTGAAAATCTCTGTCGTTTTTCTATTGTACTTGCTCCATATATTCCTAACTCTGCACCACCCTAACCATCTACCTTCTGTCCAAGAATACCCAGAGAGCTATAGACAATGGCCCAGGCACATAGGTAGGAGTAGCTACACACAGGGATTAGCATCTCTTCTCTCCTTTCCTTTCTCCTTTCACTCTTGAGCATCAAGTACTCTTTTAGGGAATTCCCTACATACATCAAGAAACTTCTGATCTCCCTGACTTTGCTCATGGCAACCCCCAGTCCTGGGGAGAGGGAGCCCCTTTTAACTAATGTGCTGTACTGACTCCCCTGATTAGCATGGATTCAAACAGCCAGTTCCTTGGTGGACACATCTCTTGAGTGAGATGAATGCCTTAAGTTATCATATCTATGGGACATGAACATCCATTTCCTTGATCCTATGATTATCCAGCAACTATGTCCTGTACAATTTGGGTTTTAAAATAGATTTTCTACTGGAAGAAAATGTACTGGCTGTTGTATTTTTAATTTTTTATTATCTTTTACATTATTGTGTGGCTGTTGTGTTTTTGCATTATAAATGAATTTGTATCCTAGTTTGTGCATCAGTCTTTTATAATTTTGGTTATTATTGTTCTGAGTATGTTTAATTATGGATATGTAACAAAATTGAATTTCTGGAGGAAACTCCAAGGACATAACTCTGCTCAACCCACACAGACAAAGTTATTAGCTAGATTTCTGAGACAATGTATCTGCCTTGCCTTCTACATCAATAGTAACTTTTAAAGACCTTTACAGCTTCAAGATCATCCCTGCCTCTGGAGAAAGGAGTAGGGAACCTTGGATTTGATCTAGTAGAAATGTCCCTAATGGAGATAGATATATAATGGATATATACATAATGGATATATATATATATATATATATATAGTATCTATAGATCTATGTCCCTAATGGAGATAGATATATATAGATACCTATAGATCTAGTATCTATAGATACTGTATCTATCTATCTATATCTATCTCCATTAGGGACATAGATACTATATCTCTATCTCTATCTCTATATCTGTATATATCTATCTCCATTAGGGACATTTCTGCTATAAACATCCTTGTAATAATAACTAGATTTCTTCTTTTGAAGCTTTACTTTCCAAGCAAACTCTGTAGTTATAATTTGACCTCCCAAAAGGATCTGGTGCTTCAGGAAGGACAAACCACATGCACACCCAGTGTGCACGGGACTCCAACCAGATATAGTTACTATTAGACATTATAAATCTCTCACCAGTTTAAATGGAAGTAGTTAAAAGTCCTGCTTAGTCTAGCCTGAACCTCAAATTTCTGCACTCATAAAGCAACAAAGTGAGTTAAAGATTTAGAAGGAATTAAATTACCCAAGAATTTCAGATAATATATATAAAATGATAGGAAGAATGTTTACTATTCATAAATGTTAACCACGTTATGATTATCATGCTTATCTCATTTAATTCTTACAAAAACCCTATTAACACTTACTTTAAAGATGAGGAAATAAATGAAGGGTTAGGTAAGTTAAATGACCTGGTCATGGTTAAAAATAAAGCAAGGATTTGACCATAGGTCTATTGTCTTCAAAATTCAGGCTTTTACCTGTGTTGCACTGACTTCCCTTGACTAAATCCATTCATTCATTTATTCACCAAATATTTATTGAACACTTATGATGCTTTAAGCATTGGGAATATAAGGAAGAATAAGGCTCTTGCCATGAAGATCTTACAATTATATAGTAGGAGTCTATAAAAATCTACATAATGCCTTGTTTTAGAATGCAAAACATGTTTAGCAGAGATTTGCAGGAAAGAGTACAAGTGTTACCTGGAAGTAGGTAGGGGACATTGGAAATTTTCCATAGCTGATATGATAGTGGAGCCAGGCACAGAAAGGTAAGTAGACTTTCATTGTATAGATGAGATTAGTCCTGGCAGAGACATGTGGGGGAAATGGTCTGAGCGGTGCACTGAAGGAACTGCAGTATAGGACTAATTGATGGGACAAGTGTAGGAAGATGAGGCTGGACAAGGTGGGAAGACGCTAAGGAGTTTGGGTGTTAAACTGCAAGAAATGGAGAGTTTTGTGGACTTTTTAGGAGAGTAGTGAAAGGACTTGATTTGGTTTTAGATTTCTCAGTAAGTGCAACTGCAGAGAAAGTGCTGTAGAAGTTGAGGAACCATCCGGCCCCCCTGGTGGCACAAGGGATTAAGTCTCAGCACTATGAAGCTATAGGCAGCCAGCCACTGCAGCATAAATTCAATTCCCAGCCAGGGAACTAACCCACGTGGCGCAGCAGACCTCTCCTGTCTCACCTGCTGTTCCCCTCAGCAGTGTGTTTCAGTCAGTCTGCCTGTTTTGCTCTCCACTCTGTCTCTGGTGAATCCTCTCACCTCCCCCATCTCCGGCCTACCCCCCAGATCTTGTATGCATAAATAAATAAACTAAATCTTTAAACAAAAAAAGTTGAGGAAACATCAACTGCAGCATGGAAACCTGCAGTGAGATCGCTACCCTCAGTGATTTGCTCACTATACTTCTATTAATACTATGTGTGTTCACTCCTAAGACCATCCAGTTATTTTTCCTTGAAAAAATAGCACAGAATGAATTCTTTCATGATATCTAAAGAACTGAATTTTGAAGTGTATATTGGAGGGTGTGTGTGTGTGTGTGTGTGTGTGTGTAAAATGTGTTTGTGCCTAACATTTCAGCCTATTATGAGATTCTTTTGGAATGTGATTGTATCATTTATTAAACTGATTCCTTCTCTCAGCTTTCTATCATTTCCGAATATGGAAACATTATCTTCTTATTCTATTTAAATACAGATAATACCATTTATTGTATACAAAATAAAGTTATAAAAGCCTGACAACATCCTGATGCATTTTTCTAGCTCATTTTAAGCCCTTTTCTGTACATCTTATATTTTCGTCACATCAAACTACCTTGGTTCTGTTCAGGCCTTATATATTCAAATACCTGTCCTTTGCCCATGGTGTTCCACCATTTGAAAGACTTTCATGCCCCCAAGACAGGATTCTGTAGTCATCTTCATATTTTTACATAGCTCTATTACATTATCATAAGCCATTACGATCACCTAAATTTGTCTCCTTTTCTCAACCTTGCCTGGAAGGGCAGGGACTCAAACCTATTTGTATTTTTGTCCTGGAGTGTCAAATTTAGTGGGTGGCATATTGTTGGAGCTAACTAAATTTATTTTGCAGAACAAAATAATAGCATACTGAAAATATAAAGCATGAAAATAACCTTTGCTGCTCTGCTTTATAAATTACTATTCAGTGGTGAACTGCTTTCCTGATTTCCTTAGCCAAGGGTTTGTTGACTATAGGGAGTGATAGGTTTTAGAATAGCAAAAAAATTGATTATTAATAGCTCTCACTCGTTTTAGGAAAATTTGAGACAAAATCCTAAACTTCTATGTACTCTGGTGATCATTTATTATACTTCTAGGAACTAATGAATCAATCATTTAAAAAAATTATTAAATGTGCGTAAAACTTGAATTCAAGCATTTTTCTCTCTTGAGTTATAATATTGAACAGTGTCTCCAATATGTTTCAATTAGAATATAAATAACTCAAGATCAGGAACTAAAAACCCTTAAAGACAAATCAATAACACCACTTTCCTTTTAGCCAAATATAGTGCTTTTAAAGTTCTGAAAGATTAGGACAAGGCCACTTATTATTGTTTTTAAGTCTATACTTTTAAGTGGCCAAGTGCTAAATATTTAGGTCTGTGGAACAAGGGAAGAACAAATACCCACTTGTGTTCTATACATCGTGGTTATATGGTATACCTTACTACATAAAAAAGTTCTTTCCAGACAAGGGTTTTCAGTCATGAAACTTGCTTAGATTGTGTATTGCTAAGAAAATGTCCCAACTGTCTTTGGTTTTTCATAGACGTTTCATGCTACTCTCTGTTTGTATCTTGTTTTTAAGAGTTCTGTCCTTTTTTGACTTTGGTTAGAATTTTACATATGGATACCTAGCATCATTTTCATAAGAATGTAAATCTAAGCACCAGGAGGAAGGTAAATTTTGTGTTTAAACCTATTTTTGATAACATGTTTCTAGGGTTTGAATGTTTTTAAACACTTAAACACTGGGGGACATATATTATTTTTAGGGATTTTTTCCATAAATACATTTTAACGAATCATTGTAAAGCAAATATCTATGTAATTGCCACCCATAAAAGAAATAGAACATAGCATCATTCTTATAATGAACAGTTTAGTTTTGTTTTTTATTGACTCAGGCCCCTCAAATTAACAATCTTTTGAAACTGGAATAAAGATATATACCAATAGCAAATCAGTGTTAATTGTACTTATGAAAAAATAGCCTTTGTCTTTTGATAAACCTTTCCTAGGACCAAAAATCTAACATTTTACATTGCAACAAATTTACTGGGTAAACTATTCCACTTGCCTTATTGTTTTCTGTGTCCACGCCTATTTTACTATGCAAAATCTTTATGTCAATTTACTTTTTGAGCTGTTTAAGACCAAACCAAATTATTCCTTCAACACATTTTAAGCAATCCCTTAAAGACCTCTTTTTTTCTTGGCTATGTTTCCAATCTTGGGCTTATCACTATAATATTTCATGCTCCATGCTTCTGAAAAAATTCAATATTCAAGAAGTAAGTAATCCAGAGCTTTACTTCATTTCAGTGTTTTTATGTCCTTAGGGCTGTCCCAACTCAATGACCCAATTTTTATTGTGTCACATCACACTGTTTGTTGCTGACTATGATCAGCTTGCCTAATCCTTTTCCTGTTCCTTATCAGTTTTCCCTTAATTCAAAAAAAAATTTTTTTTATTATTCTTTGCATTTCTTCTTTCACAGCTTTTAGATTTTTTTTCCTCTTCAGGAAACTCAGTATTCCTGTGGTAGCTACTTAGAAACACAAAGATGAATGGGTAATTAAGGTCCATAAGTCTGTCCTTGTCAAAATGTTCATTGTACTATCTTCACAATTGTGGGTGAATGGAAGAAAGTAGCTATTATAATTTGGAAATATACATCAAGAGTCCTTAAAAATGTTCATACCCTATGATCCAGCAATTTCACTTCTGAGAATAATTAAAAAGAATTGTCTAAGATACAGGAAAAGCTATGTGCATGTGAAGTTCATTACAACATTACGTAAAAAGCAAAAGAAAACAATACAAATCTCTAACAATAGAAGGTAAATTGTGTACTTGATGGGATATCGTGCAGTCATTTAAGGTGATGTTTATGTGACTAGATACAAATGGGTAAAGTTTTCAGAAAAATGTGGCACAAAATTTAAAGTCCTTTGACCACAGCTATTTTTTATAAAAAGCATTTATTTCCAAAGAGAAAATTGCAAGGAAACATGACATTTGCTAATAGTTGTTATTTTTGGGTGGTTGAATTGTCAATTATTTTTCTTTCCTTTATTCTCAAAATCTTGGGGTCCAATTTTCTTTACAATTTAAATTTTTAAAATCCATAATCTTAACTGATGCAAATAAAAAACCATTATGGTAGGCTGTGTCAAATAAAAGTCTTGAAAGACCATTTCAAATAGAGTTCAACTTAACGAGGGGTGGAGGGGCAATAAGACAATGAATGTCATTTTGTTTATCATTGTGTAAAATTCCTGAAAGGATAAATTAGGAAAAAACCTCTCAACACCTATTTTAGAGTTTAAAATTACTTTTAAGGACTTTAATAGGTCTATTCAAGTTTATTTTATTGCAACCGACTTTATTCTAGCCAGCTTTTCTCTCCAAAGTTACTTTGTCAAGTTCTGAAACACTTTGTTAACCTCAAGTAAAGACAATCAGTTATCCCACAACAAAAATATAATGGGTTTATTTGGAAACTCCTACAGAAAAGAGCCAGACTGAAAGTGCCTATCTCATGGGGAAATCACATGCGTTTTCCCCAAATCATAGGTCCACATCCCCTTGTATCTGTGCTGGAGGACTTTCCTCCTGTCTCTGGGGTGGAGAAGCAATATCCCTGAGATAGGAGGTGCATTGCTGATTGGGCTTACTTGGGCACTCTTCTAGCCTCCTGGGTTTTTGTATATTGCTATTCACGCCATTCGCTCCATTTCCCACACTGTCTTTAGAGAGATATTTCTGACAAATCTCTTTGTGATACTCTGTTTATTGAGGGTTCCAGAATATTAATACCTTCATCTTAGTTTACTAGCTCCTCCCAAGCTTCTTTACCTTATTCTGTGTCCTCCTCCTTATGCACCCTTCCCACCAGCTTTATTATTTGTAATATCTGAAACAGTGCTCACAGTCTCAATTACTGTTGTCAGCACTGAACTTAACACTTAATACCCACTCATTCCAAACCTCGAGTGTTACTTTGTTTGGAAACACTTCAGATTTCTTATCTCATTTACATGTCCCTTCTCTTTAATCCTACAGAGCCCCATCACACTGTGGTATCATCGATCTGCCTTTCACTCCAGATAGTAAACTTGTTATTGTGTGCAAGGGCAAGTGAATGTACGTTTAACTGCATACCCCCCTTCTCCCTCCCACCTCATCATACCTCTGTGCTCAGACAATGAGAGGAATAGTGAACGCTACATGATGTTGATGGAAAGGCCAGTGTGCTAATCCTGGACACTAAGTACTGGAAACACAAGATTTGCTAGAAGCAAAGGATTGTTACCTGTCAAATGTTTACCAGGTAGAAATCGTTCAATACACCTCTCTGATGAAGTTCGACTTTTCTACTGTCCTAAGGTTATCTTGCACATCCCACAATGTACTCCTGAGAACTGGGAACATGTCTTATTTGTCTATGATAAAAATCTGTCTGGTTTATAAAAATTTACACCCACCTTGTCTGTGATGAGAAAAAGCCTCCAGGAGGCCTCCCTGTGCTATCAAGCTATCCCCAATCACTGTGGCATGAGTTCCACCCCCAGCCAGGGAGCTAATCCACAGGGCCAGCAGACCTCTCCTGTCTCGCCCTACTGTTGTTCAGCTCAGCAGTGTATTTCAGTCACTCTGACTGTTTTGCTCCTCACTGTCTCTGGTGAATCCTACCCCCCAGCCCCCACCCCTCTGACCTACACTCCAGCTCTTGTATGCATAAATAAATAAAAATAAATCTTTTTAAAAAATCTTATTTAAAAAAAAAAAAGAAAAATCCTCCAGAAGTAAAAAAATATGATATCCAAAATATCCATGAAGCTCAGTATCTTAACTGGAAATTTTCACAACAGTGTTGTAAATCCCTAGAAAGAAGGATGTCATAGTAATTAAGGGTTGACAGACATATTCACATGAAAGACTGCCTAAACACTAATGTGCTGACAGGTAATTATTGTCCCTACCTCAATTTTCATGTACTTATAATGGGAATCAGGTATACTCCGATAAAAAATATTGGGTCAATCTAACACAAAATTTGTTTAGATGAAAAATAAATGACTTGGTCATGTTCTCAACAGACTTTAATTCTTTCCCCCCATTCTTATTATATCTGCATTTTAAGCAATATATTTATTACAGCAAGGAAATTTTTTGGGAAAGTTTTATTCATTTTCTTAAAATTTTTATAGTCTTAAAAATTTTTTAATGTTAGGACTCTAGAATTTTAGCTTTTAATCTCTTAACCCTAGAGTTTGAATGTATCAGAGGCACTACTATTTCAAACTCTGGAAAACATTTGTCAAATAGGAAAGACTTTTTGATCACTCCCTTAATTTATCTGCTGTTTATATTTAGTTTTTTTTATAATTTCTTATAGAATCATCTATCCCTATCTGGAAAAAATATCCTAATAGAATTCTATTTTGAATATAAAATTAGTGGAGTATGCATGGGGGAGAAATCATTGATGGAAATTTACATATAATAATAATCAGCAGAAAGTATAAAATTAGTATCAATAGTTTGGGCAGGTGTAATTAAGAGTGGGAAATTCAGACATTTTAATATAAAGATGAGTAAGGCAAAACATGGCAATCCTTAAATGCACATGAGGCATAAAAGGAAAATTGGAGAGAATCATTTTAAAGGTAGCTGCAACTATCTCTCATTTACACTTCTTATAAAGGCACATTTCCCTCAAGGAACATCCTTATTTGAGATTGTGAGTGTAGTCCCTTTGGCCATCTTAGCTCTCACTATTTTTAATAGGCACCCTGGTTTTCAAATCAAACTTCATGTAAATTTTTATAGCAGGGGCTTTATAGAAGGGGCTATAAAGCAGTTCTTCAGTGAATAGTGATGTAGTAATAAGGGTCAATGTGGCCAGTGCAGTGCCACTATGTAAAGGTCCTTAATATATATTTTTTCTCCTTCCTTTCGTAGCAACTCTGTAATAAAAAGAAAAAAAATCCACTGTCCAAAAGAACTGCAAAATACAGTAATGATTTATTGCTGATAATTTTATATAAATACTTTATTTATTGTAAAGACATTTTGCACCCCACCATCATAAATACAGAACATGGTTTTATAAAAAGTAATAACTTTATGATAAAAACATTTCCTAAGTACCATGATAATTCACTAGTTTTCTTCTTATACGCAGTCTAACGGCTAACACTAGAATTAGAATTTAACCCTAGCAGATATGAAAATTTGGTTTATAAATATAGTCTAATACACAAGAATATTGACAAGCATTTCCAGGTGCCCTAAGAAACCTGGTCAAATGTACAACCAAGATATGGACAGCTCAACAAGTTTAAAAGAAATACATATATATTTCTAGTTACAGGTACTACTGTCTAGTTACAGGTGTTAACTAGAAATATTAAAGTTGCTAAACTGTGATCACTGTCACAGATTTCTACATACCTGAAAAAGTTGATAACAACAACAAAAATAATTAAGATATTTGGCATCAGGTGTACAACATCTAGATTTTGGGTTACTTTCAAGTACAGTCTTGTATCATTGCCCCCAAGTTTAGAATTTCAGAGCTAAAGAGTATATAATTCAAAACACTTGCATTGTCCTTTTTCTCATACTAGCGCTCTGATGTTTTCCTGACTCTTACTGTCATCAGCACATTCTTTTAAATTTTTCACTGAAAAGCACCGGGTCAAAGCTCTTCTATACAGGATCTCATTCTTCTTGTATCTCTTCTGTTTGCAGAGAGCTGGTCAAAATCTTGGAGGTGGAAACGAGTTGCCAACTGATTTACCATTTTTCTCAAGGTAAGAAATGCTGAAACAACTTGGAAAGTAAGGAACATAGTGAAGATAATATGCACTGCTTTTTCCAAGGGCAGATTTGTTAGGCCCTCATTAAAGAGCAAGAAAAGAATTAAAGGCAACTGCAAAAGAAGGCTCAAGAGCCAAAAACCAGCCAACTCAGGAACCTGTAATGACATAATTAATAATAATAAGATCAGTAAAGTACAGCCTTTTGCTTATACAGATAAGGAAGTACTTAGCACTGCTGTGAATCTATATCATGGGCCCTAGAGTAATTAAAAAATAACATGGTCCTGTTCTCAGAGAACTTAAACTCTAGATGAGAAGAGCAAAGTGTCTTACATGACAATCCTAGAATACTATAACTCAGTGAAAAATTAAGTACACTTACAGGTGTATACTAAATGGTATAAGAATTAAGATAAGAGAGTAATCAGGGTGGTTAAAAAAATTCAATTCTATTCAGTCATAAAAATGGAAATCCTGTTATTTGTGGCAACATAGATGGGGCTTACTGGCATATGTTAAGTGAAATAGACAATCACACTCGTATGATCTCACATGTATGTAGAATCATTAAAAACCAAATTTACAGAAAGAGAGGTCATGTTACACAGGTCAACAAATTTTTACGAAAGTCATGTTACTGAAATAAAATTAGTCATGTCCTATCAATTTGTATGTGCTCAACACGAATATCACAGTCAAATTCTAATTTTGGCTCTAGTTTTTTTTTTGTAATCTGCAATAAATTGATGTTTTACATCACAAAATGCATGCCAATAGTAATAGGCCTATGGTTAATACCTGTAAAAAATCAAGTCATAGACTACTTCTTAGATTTCTTCACTTGTCTCTTGTACAGCTGTTCAGGAATAGACTAGATGGAAGACAGTTTCCATTGTGCCAAAGCACATCCTTAAGACTTAGTTTCGAAGAGTCTAGAAATAGTCTCCATACTTGTGGGTCATGAGTGATTTCTAAAGCATTCATGAGGCCCTCAATATCAGAACAGAATACCAGAGTACTTTCCTTTCTGAAGAAAGGCTCCTACTGCTGGTGGCGCTTTCAATATAAAGTAACTGTGACATCTTCTTCTAGAAGATTCCATTGTTGGAGTCTTGATCCTAGCAATTCTGCCTTGTTCTTGGATAAGTCCAAATCACGAACCAGGTCATTTAGTTCTCTCTGTGTTAGTCTGTGTGGGGTTGATGATGCACCACAGTGAAAATCTGGATCACTGCATGCTGATGGAACAGGAGAAGAACAGGTCGGCTCACTCTTGTCCTCATCAGATGAATCAAGAGAATATTCTGCAGGAGGTTCTGGAATAGGAAGTCCCTCACCATGTGGAACTGGTGTCAATGCAGACAGAATGTTTGGGTAGACTATTCTTGACTTCTTTTGCTTCGTTATTCCACCAGAAAGAGGAGAAACCAAGCAGAAGTAAGTCTTTTATGTGGTTGCTTGGCTATCTCCACAGCATGGGGACTGCAAAAGGCATTGATGGTCTTTTGCCATTCAGCCACTGTGAAAGCTGTGTTGTACATGTAGCACAGCATATATGCAGGGCCCAAGGCTTGTCTTGGTCACTAACTTTGCATCCGAAGTCAAGATGATAAGCCGTCTTCACTTGAGAAGTGATACTTTTCTTCTGGTTGGCAAATGTCACTTCCCCACAAATAGAGCAGAAATTGTCCAAGCTATTAATGCACTTTTGAGGCATTACTGTTCTATTTTGTGCCTAAATGGATAAAATAATAACAGTTCTATGGAACAAATGCTTAAACTGTCTTGCACAAAGTCTGAAATATTTTCAATGCTCAACCTTTCCACCAGGGCTTTACATATTGCACTGCTGACGTCAGTTTACTTCAGCAGCTGCCTGGCAGTAGTATTTCATTGCATTAGAAAATGATGCAATCAACTCTGGATGATATGTGCATGATGGTATTATGTAATGCGATGCAATATTACATCATTCTATGCTGACTTAGGATGTTGTTGCAGTCCTACTGGATACATTTACATGGTGAAAGATATAAAATGAATTCTATGAAATACCTTCAAAACGAGAGCTAGTAAAAAATTTTCAGGGTTATATTCATGTTCAGCACACCAAGATACTAGAGATTAGGGCCTTTTTAAGTCAGTAACGATCTCACTGTTGACCAGTAATATTGGTTACTAAAGGTGGGAGGTGGGGCTAGGGAAATTGTTGATGATGGCTAAAAGACACAAACTGCCCATCAGAAGACAAATAAATCCTGGGGATTACAAATCATTGATTATTATTGTTAACAATACTGAAATATTTTCTATAAAATAGTTGAACAATATTGATTTGTATATCTGAAAGTTGCTAAGCTAGTAGATATTAAAAGATCTCATCACAAGGAAAAAAATCTTTGTAACTATGTGAAGTGAATAAACTTACTGTGGCAATCATTTTGCTACGTGTGTGTGTGTATATCTCAATTCATTTTGTTGTACAGCTTAAATGTACACAATGTTATATGTAAATTAGGTCTCAAAACTAGAGGAAAATAAAGAGGAAAGGATTTAAAGTTGGGAGAGGGAGGACAAGGCAAAAGAGCAAGCAAGCAAAGATGCGAGATGAGCATGATG
The DNA here is from genome assembly GCA_004024925.1 of Scalopus aquaticus. NCBI lineage: Eukaryota > Metazoa > Chordata > Mammalia > Eulipotyphla > Talpidae > Scalopus > Scalopus aquaticus. The sequence goes on along the minus strand of PVIJ01006248.1, from coordinate 79,878 downwards.
GGGAATCATCACTTGAGCCCAGGATGCTGGGGTTAGGAAAGAGCAAGAAATACAGTGAGGCAGGCTGGGTTGGGCCTAATTATGAAGGGCCTAGAAAACCATGAAATCTTTAGGCATTATCCCTAAGCTCTGGTAATGGTAAATGCTTAGACATCAAGATGATTCAGAAAATATGTGCCTGGCATAGGAAATGAGTTAATAATTCCCCCCCCCCCCGTTTTCTTATTCAGATTCTAAATAAGCACGTATCAAGTATTTTCAAAACTGATGAGATGAGGGAAAATGATCAATTCTTCACTGCTTACTGTGTTCAACTATTTTATAGAAATTATTTCATTTAATCCCAACAAACCTGTGAAATGAATATTTCCCCCATTTTATACACGAAGAAATCATGCCTCAAGAGATTAAGCTAACCACAGTAACAGAAGTATTAAAGTTGGAGCCAGGCCTTAACTGCAAGCCTTTGCTCTTTCTAGTATATCTCATCGCCTTTTCCTTGCTATGAAAACCTTACTTAATTTATGTGTGTAATGCTGAGATAAAGGAAAGTAGACCTACCTTCTCCTGTAGGTTACCCATGTAGCCCAGATACAACCGGATAGCTTCAATTAGGGTTATTAGGATGATAACTGTGACCACAATGAATTTGTAGTAATCAGGCAAGATTGAATACTAAAAAATAAAAATTAAAAATGTTTTAGAAATTTTACAAATAGTAAAACTGACCTTAGATAGAAAAAGAAAATATTAAGAACTTTAATTTTATTAACAATATGCCAATGCCAGGGGTGGTCAGAGGAGATCTCAGCAGAAGTATTAGATCATGGACTGACCTTCATCTGAAGCATCATAACACTGCTTACCCACCAAAGTGGGAAAAAGTAAGTGTTAAAATAAAGTGACATCTGCAGTTCCAAACTGGAGACCATTTCATTATCTACAGAAGAAATAAAGAAAAGAAACAAACTGTTAATCCTGGTCTATGCCCTAGAAGTTCTTTAGTTCCCTAGAATTAGTAACTACAGTACAGACTCAACAAAACGCCAAGTTTTAAGCCTACTTATAATCCAAGGGGGAATGTTTCCTAAACATTTTATGATGCCAACATTACCTTAATACCAAAACTAGACAGAGACAGCACAAGAAAAGAAAACCACTGACCAATATCCCTTATGAATATTCATATAAAAATTCTCAACACAATTCTAGCAAACTGAATTGAATAATACATTATAAGAATTAGAAATCACAATCAAGTGGGATTTATCCTAGGGATGCAAGGATGGTTTAACATATGTAAGTTCATCAATGTGATGCATTATATCAACAAAAGAAAAGATAAACATCATGCCAATATTAACAGTTGCAAAGAACACATCTGATAAGATTCAGTACCCATTTAAGAAAAAACTAAACAAGATGGGAATAGAAGGAACCGACCTCAACATAATAAAAGCTATATATCCAAATCTATAGCCAACATAAACTTAATGGTGAAAAACTGGAAGTTTTCCCTTTAAGATTGGGAATAAGACAAGAATGCTCATTGGCATAACTTTAATTTACTTCAGTATTAGAGGTGTTAGCTAGAGTAACTGGACAACAATAGGAAATAAAAAAAAATTCAGGTTGGAAAAGAAGAAAATAAAACTCATTATTTGCAGATGGTATGGTACTATCTTTTTAAATGCTAAAAACCCCAGGAAAATGCTATTAGAAACAATATATGAGTATAGCAAAGTGTCAAGTTACAAAATCAACACACAAAAATTGGTTGCATTTTTATATGAAAACAATGAATGTGAAATAAATCAAAATAATTTCATTTACAATTGAATCAAAAAGAATCAAACACCTAGGAATTAACCAAGGCAGTGAAGTCAATGAAAACTATAAGATGTTATTAATAGACATAGATCATAAGGAGATAAGGAGATAAATGCTGGGGTGGGGAAAAAAATCAATATCATCAAAATTACTTCTACTTGAAGTGATTTATAAATTTAATACAACCCCCATTAAAATACCAACATATTCTTCAATGAAATTGAACAAAAATATTAAAACTTTGTATAGAACCATAAAAGATCTCAAATAGCTAAAGAATTCCTGAGAAAAATAGAGGCATCAAAGTATTTGACTTTAAGCTATACCATAAAGCTAGAGTAATTAAAACAATATGGTATTGGCACAAAACAGACACATGGATCAACAGAACAATATCAAAAGCCCTGAAACAATCCATGTATATATCAATACTTAATTTACAATAAAAATGGCCACAGCCATTCAATGGGGAGAGTCTTTTGAACAAATGGTGCTGGGAAAACTGAACAGTACACGTAAAAGAATGAAACTGGATCACTAACTGCAAGCACAAAAATAAATTCTGAATAGGTTAAAGACTTAGACATATGACCTGCAACAATAAAATATATATAAAAAATTCAGTGATACATATCAAGATGTTAATGATGAAGATGTTTTGAAGATTTGACCCCTATGGCAAGGGAAATAAAAGCAAAAATAATTGGAATTACCTCAAATTAAAAAATTTTTGCACAGTGAAAGAAAATATAAGTAGATTACAAAGATATCCTACTGAATCAGAGAAAACAGTCACACATTGCATAGCCAGAAAGGGGTTAAAATTCAAGATTTATAAAAAGCTTATTCAACTTAGCAACAAAAACCCTAAACAACCCAATTAATAAATGTACAGATCTGAATAATTCATCAAAGAAAGATATTGATAAGGTCAATAGAGTATGGGGAAATGCTCATTGCTTTTAATAAGGGAGATGGAACCACAATGAGCTACCATCTCATATTTGCGAGAATGTCAGGGGTTAAAAAAAAACAACAACAAATGCTGGAGAAGATGTGGAGGAAGAACCTTATTTACTCTTTTGATGGGAATGCAAACCGGTGCAGTCATTTGAAAAGCAAAAATACCTAAAAATGAAAATTCTGTATGATCTAGCAATCCCATTTGTGGGCATCCATCTAGAAAACATGAATTTATCAACTCAAAATTACATGCTTTGCAATGTTTATTGTAGCATTATTTACAGCAGCTAGGCCATGGAAACAACGTAAGTTTCCATTACTAGAGGACTGGATCAAGAAGATGTGGTATACTATTCAGTGATACAAAAGATGAAATGTTGACATTTATAGCAAAATGGAAGAATTCTGAGGGAATTATGTGTAGTAAAGCAAGTCAGCATGACACAAATATTGGATGTTTACATAATGGAAAATTCAACAAAGCAAAAGACATAAAAATTAGTGAACACTAAGTGAGGTTTCTAAGGTAAAGAGGGAGAGGGGAGAGAGAATAGGTGCAAAGGCGGTATCAGGGATGGTGGTAGGAAATCAATCAATCAACCGAATTACCTCACAAATTGTTGTGAGTAGTAGAGAGAATATAAATCATTTCACTCTAGCACCATGCCTGGAACTTAGGGTTTAATAAATATTAGTCCCATTTCCTTCACTTAATATATAGATTAATTGTAAGCATTCTACCCAAATTTGAGACCCTCATAGAATCTAGCATTTTACTTTACAAACAGTAAATACCGAATACACAAAAGCAGAGAGAATGAATTAATGAAATAATATATATTAAAGATATTAACAGTGATACATTTATATGTGATACATAAATTTCATTTATCTAATGCTGATTGCATACTACCTTTTTTTGGGTAAGGAAGAAGGGTTCTATATTAAGTTTGACTTTTAAAATTGAGCTGTACAAAAGCACCCTTAAATTTGACTGAATTCTAACAATTGAAGAGCAGACATACACTTTGAAATTCATCGATTAAATGAAAGAATATATAAAGGTTCTAAAAGAAATTTCTTAAAAACTAATTTTTTCTACTTTTCCACAGCTGAGTATTTCATAATTATTTAATAATTTTAATAATGTTAAAATGTAAGATTTAATAATTTAATAATTTTAATTTTTAAATAATTTTTAAATGTAAGAAATAACTATGTTGTCTCACATCAAAGTTTCCATTTGCTCCAAGTATATGAGACCTTGTATATTATTATGATACATTTTTGCTTGCTCTTATTTATTAAATTACCACTTATAAGGGAATTCTTAAAATGTGTTAAATCTGAAGATATATTCACTAGCTTGGGATTTTTAAATTCATAACAACAGTACCACTCTTGGCTAGCTGTGTACAAGGTAAGATATTGATTTGGAATTACAGTACAAATAATCCTAGTTCAGATCCACAAAAAAAGAAAATATGTGAAACTAAAGATAAATTAGGTTAAACTAAAATTTTTAGTAACTTTGGAGCAGTAACTAATCAACATTTTGTAAGTAAGTTTTCATGTTAGAAATATTGAACAGGAACATCTCAATAGTGATGCCTTGCCTATATTTCAGGAGGTCAAACTAATCATGCAGTTCAAAATCAACTTAATATGTAACTAAACCTTGAAAACACAAGAAATGAATCTATTAAATTTTGCAAGAGTGCAATTTGAATTCTATTAACAGGAACTTAAACCACAATGAGCTATATCTCCACAGCTGTGAATCAAGGGTCGGGATAGGACCAGCCAGTTACTAAAAATGTTTTTTCACATTTATAAATGGTGGGTGAACCCTCCTCCCATACCCGCAAAACAGTAAGACATGAACAACATACGAAATTCAAATTTTAGTATCCATAAATAAAGTTTTCTTGGAATACTGTCATATCCACCTAGTTATCATTGTCTATGGCTGCTACAGAGACCTATGCCTGAAAAGTCTAAAATATTAATATCTGGCCCTTTACAGAAAAGGTCAGTTGATCCTGATACCTTGTACCATCAGATTTTAGCTCTTATCAAACCTGAGCTTTAAGATCAGAAACATAAAGACCCATTTTTCACATTGTTCTTCTCAGTACATGCTAAATCATGAAAAGGCCTCAATTTAGGAACAGGCAAGTCACCAGGTGATAAAATGCAACTGTGGGAATTGACTTGACCTCCCCCAGCCCTTTAAAAAAAAAGTCTCTAAAAAGGCAAGCGGAAACGATTTCTGTTTCCGAGCAGAGTTCAGTGATCAAAACCGCAGTGGTTTGACAGTATGCTGTTTATCGTCGTGATTGAAGAGGGGAAGACGAAGGAAACTGCGATATTCATTTGTCATGTTGAATGTTGTTACCAGATTTAGGAAAAGCATTTTGTATAGGGGAGGGACAGGAGTTGGCAGGGAAGGGAACGAGTTTTATTGAAAGTTGTGCTAATGCGGCAGCTGTCACTCTGGAAAGGATAGCGACGTAAAGTGACTCAAAACATTTGCCATCTCTTCTGCCGAAAATGGACTTGCGGCGCAGCTTACTTTTGCTACAAATTGAGAAAGGGAGGTATTTTACCCGGGTGGGGAGTGGGCAGGGTGATTGCTTGAGCTGTTTCCCCTGAAGACCAGAAAAGCCTACGTGGGCCTTCCCGGAGGACGCGAGGCCACACGAATGCCGTGGAGGTGGCTTTTATATTTTTATTTCTTGAGGAGGACTGGGGCTACCTCAGCCACCCGGCTTGCGGTCTGCCCGCAGCAAAATTAGCCCTGGGCAGACGGGAACCAGCCTGGAGGAACTCCAGCCCTAGCCTTCCGCCCGGCCCCTCCTCCAAGGCGCTTCCGCCCTGCGGAGAACCTGCTGAAGGCGAAACCGCCATTTTAGGTCCTGGCAAAATCTGGTCGCTCTAAAACCCGCGCTAGGTCCACGCGGGGCACACCCTCTAAGCTGGGGCCTCTACCACTCACCAGGACCCTCGCCGTACTCCGGCCCGGTCCGGTTGGAGTCACTGAACACGGTCCGGCTGAAGTTTCCCAGACGCTGACGGACCGGGTCCGGGAGCTCCATATCCGGGCCTGCTCTTGCTCACCGTCTGGCAGCTGGGCTCGCGGTTCCCACGGCAACCGGGTGACGTGTGCGCGCGCGGCTGCACTGTGGAGGCCCAGGCGCTGACCGCGAGCCAGCGTGCTTGGAAGGGAGAGGTGTGATATATCAATATATAACAAATATTTAAATATCCGTTTGTTCCTTTAGATTTGCAACAATGAAGAACTGATTAAACACATTATAGACGTATCCTTGATGGAATATATTGCAGCAGTTTTAAAGACATGCTTACAAGGAATACTTGATATGGATTAACCTGAAGTAAAAATATAAACAGAAGTTAAACTAAATAGAATATAAACAGAGCTGAACTAAATAGAAATGAACCTAATTTAGCAAAGTGTGTGTGTCTGTGTGTAGCAGGGAAAGGAACACAAACATTGTGACTTTAAAAGAGGACTAGAAGGGAATCTAAAGTGTTAGTTCTGGATGGTGGATTTTGGGTGACTTAAACTTTTAAAATTGTGTGTATTTTTCCAGCTTTCAAATACGATGTATAATTAATAAGAACTCTAAGTGTAATATACATATAGCTAAGGGCAGAAGCATATTTATGGCCAGCTCCCAGATGAAAGGGAACGTTATCAGCCAGCGTTCCATAAGATCCTCTTTCTAGCCTCTTGTACTCATTAACTGACCTTTCCTAACTTCTGGTAGCATAGAATAGTCTTGCCAATTTTTATGCTTTATATAAAAGTATTAAATATAAGTACTTTAAAAATCTAGTTCTTTGCTGTCAACATTATTTTATAAAATTCTTTCATGTTGAGTGTAGATGCCTTTCCATTGTATATAACCACCCACAATAAGTTTATACATTCTGCTGTTGACTAGCTTCTGTGTGTTTTCTATTTTGGAGCTGTTATGAATAGTGCCACTTTTGGTGAAAATATGCTTGGTGAATATTTGCGTGTATTTGTGTTGTGTTGAGTAAAATCCAGGGAGTGGAATTGCCAGTTTATAAGGTACCATCCAGCTTTAATAGATGCCAACAGTTTTTCCAAAGTGGTTGTACCAATTCTACTATTTCCAGGAACACAGATGAAGAGGCAATTAATTCTGATTGGGGAAAACCTGGCTAACTGGCTTCTCTTAGAAGTGGAGCTTAAGCCTCAGCGACTCCAAAATGGCTTCCAGAACCTTCCTGAAGCTGGATTAAGTGCTTTTCTTTGTATTTCTCAAAGTATTTTCCTCTTTGTTTGGTCACAGTGCTGGTCATGCTGTACTGTAATTGTTTATTTGTGCCTGTTTCTCTTGCTAGTTTATAAACTCAGGGATGAGCGTTCCTCTTTATATCGCGAACACCAACATGGTGCTTGGCCTGCAGCGGGAACTGGATAACTATTGAATAATTGAAGGGAATAGGAGGTCTAAAGACAACGCCTGTGTCTTCCCATTTCCAGTTCAAGGATTTATTCGATTCTTACATTTATATTCTTCTATATGATTCGATTAGAATTCTATATGATGGAGAATTAATATACATTAAAATGGTGAATCATGCAATAATTTTCTTGAATTTAGCAACAAAGGATAGCTTTCATATGTTAAACTAGCCAAGATTTTTACAAAAACTCAGTGAGGCAAGAACCTTCATACTCTGCAGACTGAATTAAAATTTGAGCAGTGACACTGAGAAAAAGAATAGCAATCTGTACAAATTACTTTTAAAAATAGTCTGATTGCTAATGAACTAACCCCAAATTTCAGCCTCAATTTTGGGAAATAATTCTAAAAATAAAATGTTTTCTACACCTAGGCATTGCTTTCAAAATTATTGATTCTTGTTTTCAAAAAATGGTGGGAGGACATTTAAAGTGCCCAACGACAGGACTCATTTGAACACATTATTATTATATCTGTTGTACAGTGTTGGACTACAGTAGAAAGAATGCCCTTGGAAGCAGAGACAATAGGATTCAGAGCCCCTAAAATTCTTGTTTTACCACCCCCAAGTTGTGCCATTGATTTTAGACTTTGTTCTGTAAAGTAAAAATAATAATTTACTGTTGATATATAATAATATAAGGCTTTCTATATGTAATAGCTATCATTTATCTGTTAAAATGTTTGTGAAGAAGAAACACCTATAGTGGAATGAAATTATGCCAACATTAAATTTTTTAAATTCAACTGTACTGGCTAGGCAATACTTAGATTGCTTTCTTAGTAAACACAGTAGGTACAGTTAACCATAAAGTACTCCATGGGTGTTAGCCAAATTTATCAAAACCCCAAGTGAATTAAAGATCTTTCCTAACATTGAAAAAATACATAAAACACCTTGCTCAGACTGTAATTTCAACAATATCCTGGAAGAAAGAATTGATGGCATTATGGATATTTTCCCTTTAGTTTTATCACTCAAGTTTGCTATAATTAGCATGCATTTTGTCATTTAAAAATATTATTAAAAATAAATTGAGAAGGAAAGGAAATAATAGTGCAAAAATATATTGTGGAAGTGTTATTTATTTATTTATTTTACGTCATTCTTTATTTTTGTACTATGTGTGCTTTCTCCTCTCAGGTGTAATCTCCGCAAAATTCCCACCACCAGTTCAACTGTGCACCATCACCATAGTCCCTTGTGCTGTGTTTTGAGAGGGAAAATTGTGATTTGGAAAGAACTCTGCCATTATTTATGTCACAAATGATTCAAAGTGTTAGAAAAACTCTCCAAATATTTTGTTAGTTGGTGCTCAAAGTTGTGAGTGATACTCACAATAACATTAGTGAAGTACTGAACAACAGAGAAGGGAATCCATTTTCAAGGGATAGGAGGAGACTAGTATAATTGGGGTTTCCTTGGTCTACTCCTAGACCTATTGCTCATATTCTAAGGAAAGAAATACAAAATTTCTATTCTTAAAATTATGAGGATCATTCCCAGAAAGATTAATAAATAACCCTATAAGTTAAACTGTTTACATCTTAATATTGATGGCCAAAGCTGCCTCTCCAATAATTGTTTAATATTTTTTCATGGGATTTAATTACATCAGTGGTTTAGTTTACTAAATATTTTCACAAAAAATTAGAGACTAATGAAATGGTTTGGACAATAGGCAGAGTTGTCTGATAATTGTGTATTATTCTATGTGGCAAGTAACTGATTTGGAGAGTTATTTGAATTATTCCCTGGTATAATAAAAAATATAAATTCTTTCTACTTGATACTAATAAGGAGTTTTGAAATAATGTTTTTAAGTGAATTGTTACTCAATTTATTGCCTTAAAATGAATGTGAGATATTTCTAAGAATTTAGATAAATTTAAAAGAAAATACATAATTCGGTATAATATTTTCAGATATGATTCCACATCAGCATCCACATTTTAAAAATCTTACTCTGAATTACCTGAAATGTAATATTATAATATCAAGCATGTTAATGGATAATCAAAAGCATTTTGAGCTGCTAGTACAGTATATTCTATTCACAGCACTTTTCAAAGGTTTGTAAGAATCAGGCTATGACTTACATAGAAAGTCAAATCTCATAAGAGGAAATTTTCATACTGTATTAAGTGATATTTCAAGACTGACTTCAATATTTTGTTTTCAAAGACATCCCTATTGAACATTTTTATTAGCATAGTCCTTACTTTAAAACTGCTATTTATGTTATAAGTTTTATTTATTTATTTATTTTTTTATTCTGTGGCATTTCTTTGTGTTAGCCTACCATGCTGCTCATCTGCTATAGCAGGCAGCTGGTCCATGTGTGAAACTACGTGGGAGCTGGGAATGACAAGCTCAGGAAGAATCAGTAAAGCAAAACCTCCTTAAGGAAACTTCAGATCTGTCAGGTGAATTGTAATACTAATTAGAAGCAAGTGGCCATTTTATTGACTAAGTCATCAGTTCCATTTTTTAGTAGTGATAATATTACTAATAATATTTTTATATGACAATGTATAAAATTTAAATTATGCTTGATGTTTCCTTTTCTGGATGAAAATTGCTTTTGACCATTTATTGACTATAATACAATATTTCCTTCCCCCCACTAAGTATTGATACATCATATTTACCCACTTGCTTGTTTTAAATAGTGGTTCAATGCTTTTAGCAAATAGTATACTTCATCTTCAACAGTATACTGTACATTGCTTAGTCAAGTTCAGTTTTGATTTCCAATTACCTCAAACTCGTTAGAATAGAAATCTCTTTAGTAGAGAATTTAGTATTAGAATGATAGAGGTACACAGAGATAAAGAGTTTAAATACATTTGAAATACTTATCACATTTAGATAGATGAATAACAAATCTCCAAATTTTCTTGAAAGTGATTTTGCTTTGCAAAATAGAAAATTATTGTATTTATTCCTGTATACCATTCCCTTTCCACTGTATCTTTAATAAATATAGAATTGTTCTGTTTTACTTCTTCCAACACATGCTGTGAAGATTAACCCAAGTTCCAGGTGGTTGGGAACAAGTGTAACAGGATGTCAACAGGGATGTTCACTGGGCCCTGGCCAAGGTCCAAAGCTGCTCACAGAAGGTGGTAAGTACACATATTCTAAGTTCAGGGACCACCCATGGTTAGGCCATCCTACTAAGAAATGTCAACACAGGAAAACAGCCTGACCACCAAACACTTCCTGAATCATTCCTGAATGTATATTCCCTGGAGTATGAGGAACAGGTAGGTAGATCAGAAGTTAGCCTTTTGTGAAGTGACAATGCCTTTCCCTTCACCCTGTTCTCACTATTAGAGAGGAAATAGAGATACTTCTTCCTCTTAAAGTTCCCTCAAGAGAACTGCATATAAAGTTGGAAATGCCAAATCTTTCTTACCTCTCTGCTGGGTTGGGGACTGGTGACTGTCTCATCTCTGACCTCTCCTGAACCAGCAAAGTACTTGCTATTCTAGGACAAGGATGTGGATGGCAGAGAGAGGGCTTAGGTGAGAGAAACCCACATTACCATATCTAAGAGAGGCAGCTAGCTGGACACCTGTGGAAGAGGTCAAGTAGGTACAAGACATACCCTATAGGAACTAGGCAGCAAGGAGGCACCCCAAGGTTCTTCTTGAATAAGGAAGTAAATCCTTGGATTCTCTCCAGTATAGAGAGCATTGAAAATCTGACAGGGTTAACTAGAGAAGCAGCAGTATCTTAAAGAGAGAGGATTACAGTCTGCCATAGGGGAGCTAATGTGATACTTATTTTCACATTCCTTTTCTTACCTTGACACCAGAATGGGAGGAACAGGAGGGGTTTTAGAGCTCTCCAGCTCTCAATCCTGCTCCCCGCCTCCCACCTGGCCACACACACATGCACTCTAAGCCACCAATAACAGACTGTCTGCTTTTGTCTAGAGGGAAGGGAGGGGAAAGTAATTTTTGTTTCAACTTGATACTAAGTTGAAAATAAGCAGAATTGAATTTTACTTGCCAGAATGAGATGATTTTAGTAACTGAAGAGACTGATAAGTAGAATCAAGCAAAGGTGTGATTAAGAGAATTGATATCCAGCAAAAAATGGCAGGGGCATAGCACAATTAGTATGTGTGTGGGATTATTTGGAAAAAAAAAAGCCATTTCATATTCATACATCAGTGAATTGTGAGTCCTCAAGGAAGTAGTTATACAATAAATCAAGTTCTAATTTTTAGAGGGGAGTGGGATGATCAGTTTTGAATAACACAGACTGGTGAGGTTAATGTCAATTCAAGTAAGAAACTAGGATTTTTTTTTTCTTTCTCTATTGAAATGATAACTTGCACACACAAAAAGTACAAATCTGAAGTCTAGAGCTCTATGAATTTTGACAAAGTGAACCAACCTTTGTAACCAGCATCCAGATCAGGAAATAAAACACTTCCAATACCGTGTGAGAACTTCATCACTCCTCTCAATCTCAGTCCTCCTGAATTTACCACTATTTTGATTTTGATATAGATTAATTTTCCCTAATTTTACTTTTATATGAATGAATTCCTATGTTGTGTACCTTTTGTACTCACTCCATTCACTTAACATTACATATGTGAGATTCATCCACGTTGTTGCATGGAGAAGTAAATGAAAACTATTCATTTTCACTGTTGTATGGTAGTTTGCTGTTGTAATATACCATGAATTTTATTCGTACTATGGTGAGAGACATTGTTTTTTTTTTTTCTGATTTGGGGGACTTGCTTGCTAATATTTTATTTGGGACTTTTACATCTACGTTAATGAGAAAGATTAACCTGAAATTTTCCTTACTTGAAATGTTCTTGTCAGTTTTTGGTATCATGGTTATACTGACCTCATAAAATAATGGGAGATATTCTCCCCTTTTCTGTTCTCCAGAAGGCTTTGTGAAAGATACGTGTTTTCATTTTGTGTTTGGAAGAATTCACCAGAGAATGTGTGTATCTGTTTTCTAAGTTTAGAATTATGAATTTAATTTTTGTTTATAGATATAGAATTACTTGGATTTTCTGTTTACTCTCTTTTAACTCTGGCAAGTTATATACCGATGGTCTCAACCAATTTATAATGCTTCAACTTGTGACTTTTTGACTCAACAGTGGTATGAAAGGAATATGCATTCTGTAGAAACCACAGTTCAAATTTTGAATTTTGATCTTTTTTGAGCTAGTGATAATTGGTAGGATATACTCTGGTGATGTTGGCAACAACAGCAAACAATAGCATCTAAGCAGCCACATGACCACAGGGAAAATAAGTATTTTACCAGGCATTCTCTAACCTCGAAGAGAGGGAAATTGATGATCTTGTTGCTGTAGCATCCCTGTCATTCAGCAATTAATTTCAGTTCAGTGCTTCAAACATGCTTCATGCCCGGTGTCCTTTTAGCTGTGTACTTTAATGGTGAGAACTTACATAGCCATCTGTTTTTCACTTTCAGTACAGTATTCAATGAATTACATGAGATGTTCAACACTTAATCATAAAACAGGCTTTGTGTTAATGTGATTGCACAACTGTAGACTAATCAAAGTATTCTGAGCACACTTAAGATAGGCTAGGCTAAGTGTGATGTTCATTAGGTTAGGTGTAAATGCATTTTTGACTTACAGTATTTTCAATTTACAATGAGCTTATTGGGAAGTAATCCCATTGTAGTCAAGGAAGATCTGTATTTCTAGGAATTTGTCCTTTTCATTGGCATGTAGTTGTTGATAATTTCCTTTTATTGCTAGATTCTATGGGTCCTATACTCTTAGGATCTTATGTATATTTGTCTCTCCTTTTCTTATTGATATTTATTACTTGTACCTTTGTTTTTTTTCTTGGTCAGTGTTAACAGCAGTTTGTAATTGTATTAGTCTGTTCAAAGAAACAATTTTGGCATATTGATTTTCTCTATTCTACATTGATTTTATGTTCTGTAATTTCTGTTCTAATTTTTATTATTTCCTTATTTGTACTTTCTATTCATTTAATTTTCTATTTTATCTAGCTATACTTTTTAAGGCAGATATATATATTATTGGATTTCAGACTTTCTTATTTTTTAATGTATGCATTAGTAGTTGTGAAATTTCCTTAAAGTTTGGTTTTTACTACTCTACAAGTAGTTTCATGGTTATAGAGTAAAAGAAACCCTCTTACACTGCTGGTGGAAATGTAAACTGGTCCAACCACTACAGAAAGCTGTGTGGAGGTTCATCAAAACACAAAAATGGATCTACCATATGACCCAGCGATTCCATCTCTATGAATCTACCCAAAGAACACAATACTAATTCTAAAGGAAACCTAACTCCAATGTTTATTGTAGCACTGTTTACAATAGCTAAGATATGGAAACAACCAAAATTCCCCCAAACAGATGATTGGATTAAGAAGATGTGGTGTATATATACAATGGAATATTACTCAGTGATCAAAAAGGATAAACTCATGCCATTTGGAGCAACATGGATGGAGCTGGGAGTGATTATATGAAATGAAATAAGTCAGATGGAAAAAGATAAATATTTGGAGCATTTCACTTACATGTGGAATATAAAAAAAAATGGAACAAAAGGTCAAGTAAAAGACAAAACTTGCAAGCAGTCCATAGATCTGAGGCATATGCCAAGGGAGGGGAAAGGAGGGAAGTCAAAACAGGGGAGGGAAGAACACAAGGGCCTATTGTGATGCTTTATCACAGGTGCTGTGGCAGTGGGAGAACTACAGGGGTTACACCTGAGGGAAGAAATCAAATACTGTACAAAAGTGAACAACAATGTAAAAAAATATATAAATTTAAAAACAAAAAAAAAACATAACTTCTATTGTGGTCTGCCTTTGACCCATGGGATATTTAGAAGTATACTGCTTTTACTTCCTAACACTAGGGAACTTGTAGTTATCTTTTTGTAATTAATTTCTAGCTTAATTTCTTTGTGCTCAGTATATAATACTCAGTATTATTTCAATCCTTGCTGTTTGTTGACAGTTGGTCCAGTATATAATCAGTTTTGGTAATTTTGATTTAAATGTCTAAGTATACTCAACAAGAATGTGTTTCCTTCAATTGTTGGAGGCAGTGTTGTGATGGTTAATTTTATGTGTTAACTTGGTTGACTTAAAAGGTGCTCAGATAGCTAGTAAAACATTATTTCTAGCTGTGTCTGTGAAGGTGTCTTTGGAAGAGATTATTATTTGATTCAGTAGACTGAAAGAGAGAATCTACCCTCACCAATCTGCTGGGGCCTGAATGGATCGAAAAGGTGAAGGAAAGGTGAATCCACTTTATCTCAGAGATGGATGCCCATCTCTTCTTGCTCTTGTGCATTAGAACTCCTGTTTATCAGGGCTTTAGGCTCAGACTGAGTTATACCACTTATTTCCTGGTTCTCCAGCTTGCATTTATAGATTGTGGGATTTCTCTGCCTCTATAACCCCATATGAGCCAATTCCTCTAATAAATCTCCTCTTTTCTTGTCCTTGTTCTATTTCTATATATCCTGTTGGTTCTGTTTCTTTGGAGGATCTTGTGTAATAAAAGTATTTTATGGATGTTTAATTAGGTCATGTTTATTAATTATATTAGTGAAATCTACATCATGGTTTTTTGTTTTTTTTGTCTATTTTAGCAGTCATTGAGGAAGGTATGTTAAAATCTCCTATTCTGGTTGTGGATTTTTCTGTTTTTCCTCAGTTCTGTCAGTATTTATGATATTTTGAAACTATGTTATGAGCTTAAAAAATTAGAACTCTGTACCTTCCTGAAGTGACTTTCTTAATCATTTTTGAAATAACCTGCATTAGTTCTAGAAATGCTTTTGCTTTACAGTATGCCCATCTTTTAGGTTTTTTGGTAAGTATTTGGTAGTTTATTTTCCATCTTCTTACTTTCACCTCTCTTAGGATATGTCTCTTATAAGCAGCATAAATGTTTTTCAATCCAGTCTTTCAGTTGAATACTTTAGTTCGTTTACTGAAATATCAGTCATTATTTAAATTTAAATCTATCATCTTTTTTTGTTTGTTTTCTATTTTCCCCACTTTTTCTGTATTCTGTTTCTTCTCCTTTCTTGCTTTCTTTGGATTTACTTTAAATTATTTTATATCTGATCTGTTAGCTTGCTAGGTATACATTCTTTATTATTCTTTTTGTAGTTGCCTTAGAGATAAGATACATCCTTGAATTTGCTAGAGTGACACTTTGCCACTTCCCAGATAACATAGGGACTTGTGAACACTGCTTGCTACTTTACCGACTTTTATGTGAATATTTTTACATATTTTAATTCTGTATATAATTGAAATCTCACAGTATATCATTATTGTTTTATTCAGTTATTATTTACTCAGATTTACCCAGATTTTGACTTCCTGTTTCTATTTACTTCTTCCTGCATTTCTATGCTTCTCTCTGGGATTATATTTCCTATTGCTCTCAGTATCAGCTTTCAAATTAGTATCATATTTGCTAGCAGTAATTTCTCTCAGTTTTTCTTTTTGTTTGTTTTGTTTGTTTTGTTTTTTGGTCTGGAATGTCTTTGTTTTGCTTTAATTTTTTAAGGGTATTTCACTAGATATAGATTTTAAGTTGGAAGTTATTTTCATTTCTTTGAAGATGACATGCCATTGCCTCTGTTTCCCTTTTTATTTATTTATTTTATCGAGGTAATGTTGGTTTACATCATTGTTTGTATTTTGGAAGTATAGGGCCCTCTATTTCAAGTGTTATTGCCATATCACCCAACACCAAAGCACCTGTGGTCTACCCCTTTAGTCCATTGTGCTCCCTCCCTGCCTTGCTTTTGTCCCACCTTCTCCCTGCCACTCTAGATTACTAAGTTCTACAATCAGTTTTCCAGGGTTAGTTTTTTAATTTGTTTTTTACTATTCCTTTCTTTAATTTCACTATATTCCACTTATAAGTAACACCATCCAATATTTGTTTTTCTCCTTTTAACTTATTTCACTTATTATAATCCCTTCCAGCTCCATCCATGTTGACATGAATGACATGAGTTTGTCTTTTTTGATTGCTGAATAGTCCTTCATTGTAGATCTTCTTGATCCAGTAATCCATTTTTGGTGTTTCCATTATTTCTGATGAAAAATCAGCTGTCAGTTTTATTCTTATTCCTTTGAAGGTGTTAAGGTATGTCTTTTTCCCTGGCTACTTTGAAGATTTAACTTTGTCTTTGGTTTCAGTGGTTGACTCTGATATATAGAGATGTGAATTTTTAAAAGTTCATATCTCTTAATATTTGTAGCACTTCTTGTGCTATACCCACACCCTCACACGTAAGTAGCGGTTTTATTAAACACAATACAATGTACACACAAACTGAGATTGGGGACTCTGATGGTGAACTGGGCTGCCCTTTCTACATTATTTTTGCCATTCTTGGAGGTGACATTGTGAGTAATCACAGCTCAGTAAGATTTGTTGTACATCAGCAGCACTTCTAGCTCCCTGACATTGTGAACCAGGAACTTTCGGAAGCCACTGGGCAGCATATGCTTTGTTTTCTTATTGTTCCCATAACCAATGTTGGGCATCCAGATTTGAATCTTCTATGTACCCTATTACCAATGCCCCTGGGTTCCTACCAGTTATACTTAATTTTTACATACTGGTCTGAGTGGTAACAGATAAACTTCTTGGTCTTCTTTTTGATGATCTTGGGTTTCATGAGTTGTCTAGGTGGGATGGCTGCCATCCCCTGTAGACAATCCTGTGGAAAAGAGTAATATACTTTGGATTTTTAGAAAATTCTTGGTCATTAAATTCTAAAATATTACTTCTATCTCTTTTCTCTTTCTCTCTTCTACTCTGGAACTCCAAATATATTTAAAATTTTCCCAGCATGCCATACATTTTCTGTGATTTTAAAATTTATTTTTTGCTTTTTTTCCTCCCCATGATTGGTCTATGGATATATTTAAAAATAAAATTGGTGATTATTGGGCTAAGTGTTTCTGCCATGAGCAAATCATGTCATTCTAATCTCAGTTTCTTCTTGCCAGAATTAGCAGATTAGTGGAATAAGACACATCAATCATAGTGCCTGCCATACCCATTGTTTCCTTCTAGATGAAAATGATTCACCCACAGCTTTCGCTTAAGGAAACAGTTGAGCTATTCTTTGCACAGTGATGGCTAAGCAGATTAGCTCTGTCTGTGATTTGGAGTAGAACAATATAGAATGGACTGGTTAGTCAGTTTCAAAGGGACGAGTGGAAGCAAGTACATGAGGGAGGTACCATGTAGGTCATAAAGAGAGATAGCTTTTTTCTAGAACTTCCTTTTTTCTAGAACTTCCTAGCTTTCTAGAACTCTAGGTCTTGGGATCTTTTTAATTCTAGGTACTGAATGTGTAATCTTAAAAAAATTTCATTTCTTCAGGTGACCTGAATGTGTCTATTTTCTTTGCAGTTGCAAACAAGGGATTAATCTATCAAAGAAATCTGAGCTTCAGCCAAGTATTTCATTAAGACACTATGGACAAGATTGATAAATTTTTACTAAATGTAAATGCAAATCAGTGAATCAGTAGCTTATTAATTTAGCATACCCGAAGGATACTAAGTGATCAGTCTGGATTGAGGTTATTTTTTTCTTATTATTTTTGTTTTTGCTTTTTCTTTTGTTTATAACGTAAACTTCTTCCTTTAACCTTGTTGTAGTCAACATTTTTATCACCACCTTTGTGTTGAAGACATGCTTATCAAATTCACTGAGAAAAACATTGTTTAGCAAGATCCTACAGGCTGGAATGTTGGCTAAGTCTAACAAGATAACATTAAAAAACATTGTTTGCTTAAGAAAATAATATATGTTCACTACCAAATATTTAGAAAATTATTGAGAAAGTTATCTCTTGGTCTATTTTTTTTGTGAAAAATATTTTTAGGATAATAATTTAATACTATTTTCTAAACATTTCATTATTTAGAAATTGTAAACATTTCCACAATTGTTAAATATTATTTTATGATAATGTTTCAATATGCCATAATTTATTTAATCAGCTGACTCTCAGAATAGTGCAGTACTACTATTTTATAAATATTTTAGCCTAAAATTCATAAGCATTTTTTCCAAATTAAATATTTTTCTCTCAGTTACATGATTGTACCATTATTTATTTAACCAGTATACTATATTAGGCAATTAGAATGTCTCCCCATCTTGTCACATTTTTTCCTCAAAATGATAACTATTCTTATAGCAATATTTTGAAGTGAAAGTTACAGCTTTTTTTTTTTTTTTCCTGATAATATCCTACCAACATTTGAGTATCTTGTTCCATTTCCCTGTTGCTTCATCACTGGATATTATGATTTCCAAAATCCCTGTTAATTTTGTAATCACAAATTGCTTGTTTTGCTTTTCTTTGAATACTGGTGAAGCTGAACATGTTTTTTGTGCATATATTAATCCATTCGCATTTGCTATTTTGGAGCATATGGTCATATCTTTTGTTCATTTTTCAACTAGAATATTGTAATATTTCTTAAGGGTTTTTATATACTAAACACATTAACATTTTTAAATAGTACATAAAGCAACTTTCTCCCAAGTTTGTCCTGTCTTTTGTTTATGAACTTTATTTTTTGGCCCAAGGAAGATTTTCATTTTACTCTATTGTTTTTGCTTTTCATGTCCTACTCAGAAAGATCGCTTCAAATTATGTAACTGTGTCCCCATGTATTATATAATATTTAATTGGCTAGACTCCGAAGGCACCTCTTGAGTTCATAATACTAATTCCATCACTTCTGGATGGAGGAGCCCTGAGATTGCCAGTATCTGTGTGCTCTGGCTATTAAAAATCTATTGGCATCTTGGATTTCGTTAATAAAGCTTAAAGTCCAGAAGAGTTATACTCTGACAACATTGTCAAAGGAATCAGGCTTCAAAGTTTGTTTGATTTAGATGTACTCGAGATTGTTTATTTTATTGAATAATATTTTGACAACTGTTGGCAAATCTGTGTAATCAAAAGTACTTCCTTGTCCTCAAGTTAAGACAGACAATTTTCATAGTGAAATGAGGTATAAAAACTACAGCTTCATTGGTTCATTTTCTTTGAGGTTGTCTGATAGAAACATCAGACATTAACCATTTTTCAGAAATCCTCCATTTCCAATAGGCCTAGCTCAAGTTTTCACGAAATTTACTTGATATAGCAGGGTTTACTGATACAAGGATTCCTTTTACAATCAAGAAGACAAGCATACATGCTATTGCTCCCTTACCCCCATTTTACTCAGTACTGAAATTAGGCAAGAAAGAAAAAGAAATGAAAGGTATAGGATTGGAAATGGAGAAATAAAATTGTCATTATTCAGAATAAAAATTTCACATGTTTTTAACTTCTTAGTCCTCCCTTGGGCTATTTCACAGCTATGTGTATTGCATTATAAGAATATTGTGAGTTTGTAAGCCAAAAGTGATTTGTAGGGGAATAATCATGCTGATAACAAAGAGGGGAATGGAAAACATATCATGTGAAGAAAATCTTTGGGACTGTTTCATTTAGGGAAAAAACTCACAGGAGTGGGGAAAAAAACAAGTTAGATTGTTTTGAAATATTTAAGTGGAAGATTGTTATTTTGCTCCTAAAGGTACAGGAGCATGATCAGGGTCACCAGCTAGCAACAGAAAGAGAAATTTTAAGTTCTGGCAGAACTTTAAAGAGTCAGAGTGATTCAGAAGTGTTATAGGGATCCCTAAGATGGAAAATTCTTTGTCTCTAGAGGCTTTCAACCAAAAGCTGAGTTACTGCATATTGGGAATGCTGTGGGAATCCCTAAAGCTGTTGGAACTAAATTTCTTATATTTCTTGAGCACCAACTGTATGTAGTTACTGAGTCAGGCAATATCTCATTTAGTCCTTGCAACCCAATGAAACACATTCTATTCTGTTCCTATTTAACAAATGAAACAGAAACCCAGAGAGACTAAAAGGCATCTCTGGTTCACAAAGATGAGTATGTACATCGCGCTTTCATAAGTATGAAAGTCTGAATTCAAACCCAGCTGATCTGTTTCCAGAGTCCCAATTCTTAACCACTACAGATTTGTATGGAAGGAGTGGTTGGCTTCAAAAATCTTCACTATTTCTTTAAAACATGAAATCGGGGAGAAAAGTTGTGCCTAAAGTGGTTTATATTAAAGATTACTATCGTGGTCAATGATGTTAGGTGGCTCCTGATTTAATATTTAATTTTTAAGTTATAAATAAAAGTTACTGAAAAACCAGCCACTATTTTTAAATTAGAAAGGTGCTGGATAGTCACGTATCTACCAAGGTACAAATAAGTTGGTAGACAATGGCTGGGATCCCAGACAGACACTCTTGGGAATCTGGCAATAAGACTAAGCCTATAAATATCAGATGTAGCATGTCTTACAAAACCAAATATCACAGTTTTGAAGTATCATGGTGGTTTTTTCTTTTTTTCTTCTAAGCAGATTTGGCAGTTGATCTTGAGCTACTTTCATAACATCTCAAATGAAATGATTTTATTTGGCATTTTGAGTGTTACATCACTGAGTTATTGGTTATATCAGTCATAGAATGCTATTTAAAATTTGCAACTAGGCACATTCTTCAATACATGCATACATATACATATGTATATGTTTGTGTGTGTGTGCATATCGCCTTCAGCTACAGAAACTAGACCAAATATACATAGAAGTAATGTGTGTACAAGAGATAAGTACAGAGATTGGCCATTTGCCATTGTTATTAGGAAGAAAGGCATGAACACTGAGAATTTTAACGAATTACAAATGCCAGGAAGGAAATAATATGGCTGTGTTTGAAAAGATCATGCTATTTACTTGACAGGGTCTGCCAGGGCAAAGTTACAGCTGTGGCCCTGCTTTCAGATCATTTAAGCAGGCTTTTCTTTATGTCATTGACACTTTAGTTGCATCCACAGAGCTTTGCCATCAGTAAATAATAATTATATGTGTAAGAAGTTAGCCTGCAGAAGCAGCTCTAGTGTTAACACCACCACAAATAAATCAGTAGGAACACATTAATTCAAAAGGATTTTGCTTATTTTTTCCAATTTATTAACAAAACTCTTAGAAGAAAAACAGGTTATCATTTAAAAAATTATACTCATGTGTATGTGTATGTATACTGATATGTGTATGCTTGTACATAAAAATCAGGATTGTCTTTTAGTGTGTTTTTTTTCTGATCCTCAACTTGTTTTATGTTTTTAATAGTTGTCATTTCTCATATTATCATTCCTTATGTCCTATTAACTTTGTAGTCATCTACCCAAGAAAACATGGGGGTGGTGGAAAGAGTCAGACAGTCTAGTTTTCAGCATCACTACTTTCTAGCTGTGTTAGTTGAATTCCCTGAGACTCACTTTCTGTATCTATGATAATACCTACCCAGCAGTTGTTGTGTAGATGAAAGGAAATTATGAGCACAAAGGTGTTCTATAAACTATGAAACACCATATCAAAGTCATGTTCAAAGGTCCATTTCTTCCAGTTTAGTCTTTGATGGCAACTCAAAAGATCTATAAACGATCTTTCAAGTAACTAATAATGGAAATAAGTGCGGAAATAAATTGTGCTTGGAGTTAGGGGCGAGTATTTCATGTAACTCTTTTCTGTTTTTCCTTATTTTTTCTTTCTTGAAGATTTATGAGGTCTACCAATCGTGAAAATTATTCTAGTGAAAATTCCTGTGATTGTGATTGTAGCTGTTAGATAAGAAACACTAAAAGCAAATCAAAGCAGTTAAAAGAAGGGGACAATACATGTAGGTACAGTTGAGACATAATAAACATTATTGAATTAATACATTTGAATATACATGGCATCTCCATCTTATGTTTGGAAATTTAAGGCAGAAATAGATTGGCAAATGCTTTGAGTCTTCTTTTCTTAATACCACCTTGACACTTTGGTAATCTAGAAGTGGGTGGGACAGCAAAACCCAGATTGAATTTCTGAGGCATTCTACTGCCTGCAACCTTCCCCAATATCACACAAGGCATTAATGGGGGGGGGGGGGAGGTCCTGTGGGAAAGTGATCTTTTGACTTTTTTTCAGAATGTGACTAGAATTTCAATTTGCTTTGTTTATAACAAGTTGGTTGGGATTTTTTTTTCTTTTCTTTTGTACTTAAATAAAAGGAACACTGATCCTTTAAAAGCTTTTGGGAGGGGCAAACTTTTTTATTTAACAGTCTGTCACTGAGGTGGAGGACTGGTTTAGGTTTGAATGATACCTTGCTATTTTGTGCTTTCATGGGTATCTGTCAGAATTTTTCAAGCTTGAAAACTCCAAGTCAAGAGATGTCATTCCCAAGTGGCACACAGATCTGCAAAAGGCAAGGGAGACAGACAGTGGGAAATGTATAGGGATGGAGGGGGCAAGGGAGAAGGCTAGAGGATGAATAGTTGCTTTCTTAGTTGTGGGTGGATTGTTCAGTTGGTGTTACTCTTCTGTGGTAACCAAAATACTTCTTTAACTCAAGCAAGAATAATCTGTGATTTTTAGGAAAAAGAAATGCTTCAAATTCTAACTACACAAACCTGTATGAGCAATGTATTAATGCTGTTTGGTTTGTGTGGTTTTGTATATATTATACAGATTCGGATTACAATAATTCCTTCCATTTGTATAAGGTTTTGCAGTTTTAAAAGCACTTTACTCTTAATCCTCACAATAAACACTGATGGAAGGGTACAGATGGCTCCTGATTCACAATAACTTCACTTTAGACCCCTGCTTTTATGACCTTTATTATTGTAAATATGACTTTCCCAGTATTGGCTAAATCTTGCCATTGTGACTGCTTATGACTCTCATCGTAGGTGACAGGAAAACTGAAGCTGCTCTTATTTTGATTGGTGTTAGAAGTAAAATAGAGAAAGTTTTGTTTTTATGAATGCAGCTATAGGTGAAGTGAATCTATGCATAGCAGAATTAAGCAATGCTACTGCAAAAGCATTATCCATTTGTATTGAGAAGAGCTACCCCCAAGACATCAAAGGAAGAAGTTTTTAGTATAAGCAAAGCTGATTGGATCACTTTTGGAATACTGTTGACAAAATTTAGGGGAAAAGCTACAAGAATCAGTAGAGTGGCATCAGATAATTTGCCCCCAAATTCTGCTAAAGATGATTGCTGCTGTGTGCTCTGGGTATTTAAAGATGATAAATCAAGAGCTAAAAAGAAAGGGATAGAGGATGAGGTGCTCTAGGAGAAGGAGAAAAGGAAAAGATCACAGCAAAAGGGAAAACTTTCATATTCAAAGAAATTTCTGCCCACTACATTTGCAGTGACAGTTTTTAGACAGATGGCCCTAATTTTGATCACAGTTTGAAGGTCCTCAGAGCACTGAAGCCTTTGCTTTGGGGAAATTTATCAGAAAAAATAAAAAATCTTTGTTAGAACTTCTTTGGAGTGGTATTTTGAGAGTACCTTGACCAGTTGATACAGAAGAATTCTGTAAGGGGATCATTTAAAATATCGACATTTTTGTTTCCAAATCTAGAAAATCATGTATTTGACTTTTGTAATGGATTTTAGTCTCTTTTATATAAAATGGTTCTTCAGGAATACTGTCTTTATAACCTTATAGATAATAAAGTTTAACTTACGGAAGCGCAAATTGTGCCTAATATCCAGAAATAAATTGTCTCACAAATACCTATCATATTAGTCCCTGTTTGCAAATGAGGAACCATAAAGCAGTAAATGACTGTCTGACTTCCCCTAAGGAAGGCAGATAAGGTCACATAATGCCACATTACTAAACTGAAATTTAATGATGATTATCTTTCTTGCCTGTAACTGAAAAATACATGTTTTCCTCAGACATCAAGCAAATACCCGCGTAACATCTGAAAATACTCCAATCTTAATAGCAGATAACATCAAGTAAATTAACTGACAGACATATTATACTTATTACCGAGTACTGACTTCCCCTGCATTCTGAAAGTAAAGCATTTCCAGGAAACCTTTCTTATGCTGAAATGGCATGAAGTGAAAAAGCAAATGAATCTTTATGGAGAAAGTTTTGAGCATCCCCAGTCCCAAAAGCAACCTACCAAATAATACCAAATAGCACAGCAAACCTAAAATCACACTAACGTATAAGAGCAGGAATTATATGATGCGTACATACCTATAGAAACTAGTTTTTAGGGAAGGAGCTTGGCAGTACTACTCTTGCTGCTCTGGGTGTACAATGCCTCTAGAATGACTGCTGCAAAGCAAACTATTTTCAATTTTTGTCACAAAAGTGGAAATTTTCTTTGGATATCTTTTAATAAGTGAAAACAGGTACTAATGAAATTTTTCATAAAAGTGAAGTGATATAAGGTGAACTTTTGGAAGGCAGGGGATAACTGTATTATCAATGTTTAAATTCAATTTAAAACATCAGATATAGACAATTTAGTGCAGAAGAGGTATGCAACCATGCTTTGGAATTGTCTACCTATTTAATCTTTGAACTAGACAAGTAGGCATTTTATTGTTTCAAGGGAAGGTTAAGTTCCTCCTCCAGACTAAATCTAATCTACCTAGAATTCATTCTCTCTTACCTTCTTCAGAAACTAATTTTCTTCATTGTTCTTCATTCTCTCCCTCTAGCTCAATTCTTCTAAGCCTTAACAGTCTGAACAGATTAAAATATTCCCATGTAGACACAGACATACGCGATGCATGCACACACACACAGAGACACACAGACCCTAAAGATATCAACCAGTTATCTTCTCCTCTTTCTCTTCCTCCTTAAAACCCAGTTTCCCAAAAGAATTCCCCAAATTCACTTGCTTCATAGTCTCACTTCCCACCAAGCACTCAGCTCTCTGTAACCTAGCTTCAGTCTCATGATGCTTTTTATGTATGTATGTATGTATTTTAAGGCGGGGTTTCTTTTTCATTTTTTTTAAGATTTATTTATGCAAACAAGCTGGGGTGTAGGCCAGAGGTGTGGGGTGGTGAGGGAAGTCGCCGGAGACAGAGTGGAGAGCAGAACAGGCAGATCAACTGAAATACACTGCTGAAGGGAGCAGCGGGTGAGGCAGGAGGGGTCTGCTGTGCCGTGTGGGAATCTCCCTGGCTGGGTATTGAACTCGTACTGCAGTGGCTCTAGATAGCTTCATAGTGCTGCGCTGAACCCATTGTGCCACCAGGAAGGCCCTCATGATGCTTTTATTTATTTATTTTTAAAAGATTTATTTTTACATACAAGCTGGGGTGCCAGAGGTGTGGGCCGATGAGAGGGTTCATCAGAGACAGAGTGGGGAGCAAAACAGGCAGATCAACCGAAATACACTGCTGAGGGGAGCAGCGGGTGAGGCAGGAGAGATCTGCTACACCATGTGGGATTCTCCTTGGCTGGGCATCCAACTTGCCCTGCAACTGCTGACAGCTCCACAGCGCTGCGCTTAACATGTTGCGCCACCAGGGAGGGCCTCATGATGCTTTTAGAGCTGTTTTTTCACTAAGTCACAAATGACCTCTCTTTGCTAAATCTGATGGTCACTTCGTTATACTTTTTTTTTTTTTGACTTCTTGGTAGTATTTGACACTACCAACCACCCCCTCTTCCCTGAATCTTCCTCTTGCCTGAGCTTCCATGTCTGAAAACTTTTGATTTTTCTCCTACCTCTCTGATCATCTCTTTTTCAATCTCCTTGTCTCTTCTGCCATCGCTGCACACTGGTCATCAAGTTTTCCTCATATACCGCTTTTTCTCCTCTCTGGATGATTTTATGTTTTCAGCCTCCACTAGAAAGAAAACACAAGTTTATGTTTTTACATTTTTTTCTCTTAAAAGTCTAACTTAGATGTTCACTTTGAAGTGTAAAAGACACTAACTCAGGTTGGATACCCCTATTTCCATTAAAACTTAAAGAGAAGACTTAGATGCATGAACTTTATTTGGGCAGATAATTCCAGAAATCAGGAGTGAGGGAAGCAGAAACAGTAAGAAAGAAAAGAAGGGAGAGTCAATAAAGGCTACATTACTGAGCTGTAATCATTGTGGTATTCTTCACCCAGGGGACTCAGGTGGACATAATCCACCAGCTCCCAGCATCCATTGGTTGAGGATTGTCCTCAGGAAATGGTAACTTGGGATACTTTCAAACTGTATCATTGCCAAGTTGGATAGATGTCTCCCCAGTTCTGGAGAAAGCTATGGGACAGAAAAACAGGTCAGAGGCCTGTCTCCTACAGATACATGGAAATCAGAGGTGAACCCACAGAGTAGAAAACAGGACACAAAAAACATTGCTACACAATAATTTCTGCATCCATTTCTTTCTTGGGGATTGGCTCTACCATCATCTCAGTTTCCCAAACCAGTCACCTGAGCAGTATTTTCTACATTCTCAGCTCCATAACATCCTATATATTTTTCATAATGCTACTTCCTTAATTTAGCCATTTGTGAATTTTTACTTTTTTTTTTTTTTTTACCATAACCTTGTAATTGATCTCATTGCTCTAATTACACCTGTTATCCCTACTGGAACCAAGATCATCCTTTAAAACATTCATCAGGTCATGTCATTCACAAGCTTTATATTCAACAGTGGTTTTCCTTTTTCTTAGACTAGAGATCCAACTTCTGAATATGCTCTTCAGGGCCCTGCATGCTCTGACTCCTGCTCATACACCGTCCTTATTGTTCAACATTCCTTACTCCACTGTTTTCTAGCCTTGCTGACCTTTTTGTCTGTTCTGTGGGTAGACAATTTTTTAAAATGTTATTTATTATTTAAAAATAATTTGTTGTTGAAGTAATATTGCATCATAATATTCTAAAAGTCTCAGGAATATCTGGATTTTCATGCATGCTGTGTGTTAGCTCTTTGGGGCTGCTGTAACAGAATACCACAGACTGAGTGGTTTATAAACAACGGAAATGTACTGCTCACCACTCTGGATCCTGGAAATAAAGATCAATGTGTGGGGATGGGGATGTTGAGGGCCCTCTTCCAGATTGAAGACATCTCCTTGTATATTCACATGGTTGAAGAGGCTAGGGAGCTCTATGAGATCTCTTTTATAAAAGCACTAATCATATTCATGAGCTTTCAACCTTATGATCTAACCCCTTTCAAAGGCCCGACCTACTGATACCATCATCAGCATCAGCATTCTCATCATCACCATCATCATTGGTGGTTAGGAATTCAACAAAAGAATTTTTTGCAGGGAAGGTCACAAATATTCAGCCATCACATGATGTTATGATGAAAGGTTTTCTCCCTGTAGCCCTCTTTCCCTCCTTAATTCTTATTTGTAGCTTAGTTTCAAGTTAGCTGTCACCTTTTAATCATTATCCTTATCTGGACCAGGTTTCCCTCCTGTCTGTTCACACATTATCAATGCTTTTCCTATCACAGAACTTACATGATAACTACCTTACTTGTCTATACTTGTCTATACATGATAACTAGCTTACTTGTCTATAACCCTGTGAGCCTTATGAGGGAAAGATCTATTATTTCTTGTTCACCATTTTATACCCAGTAAGTTCCATAGTGTGCCTGACTTGTTTGGACCTCAATAAATAATGGTAAATAATCAAAGTAATATTTAAAGTGTTAATGAAGAGTTCATTCTAACTGTATAGTGGAGTCCTAAAATACTTCTTAGAAGTATGCTTAGAAGTATACTTCTTGAGGTGTTGAGAAAACTTTTCCTGGTTGGTGACAAGGAAAAATTGTCTACACAAAAGGAATACAGTGTGTTAAGAGCCTGAAACAGGTTCCTTGTTCTGAAATGGGTATAGTTTGGTTGGCTAGAGCACATGGTACATGACAGGGCATGACAGTGACGAAGCTCTTCTCACATATTTTGGCCAAATTACAAAGGACCTCAAGTGAGTTTGGGTTTTATTGAGTAGGTAAAGGTAGAACCATTAAGGAGATTTTAACAGGAGAGTAACATAGTAATTTGAGTTTTAGAAATACAATCTAAGACAACAGGGTGATTTTAGGTGAGAGAAAAATAGAAGTAAGGAATTCACTTAAGTCACAATTACAGTAGATTAAAAAGATCTGAAAAATAGTTGCAGTTGAAAAGAACTGAATTTGAGGGATCTTTTAGAACCAGACAGGAACTCAGTGACCAGACTGAGAATGTGAAGAGTGAAAGAAGTAGCAGTAAAGTTGTATGTTTGGGAGGGTGATGATATCACTAACTGAGCTGATGAATGTAGTTCAGTTTGAGATAAAAGGTACTTGAAGTGCTTGGGGAGCAGCTTATAGATGTTGAGAAGGAAACTGAAAAGTTGAGTCAGAAATCAGGATTGTAAACTGTGAGAAGCAGAATAATGTGCCAAAGACATCTAGATTCTAATCACTGGAATTGTGGATGTTACCTTACATGGCAAAAGGGACTTTGTAGATGTGAATTTAATTAGGGACTGTGAAGTAGGGGTGTTATCCTGAGTATCTAGGTTAGACCCTAGATGTAGTCACAAGTATCCTTAAAAGAGGGAGGCAGGGAAAGATCTAATATAAAAGAAGGGGTAGGAAATGTAATACTGGGAGCAAGAGGTTGGAGTGTGCAAAGATGGGGTCATAATCCAAGGGAAGCAGGAGTTCTCTGGGAGCTAGAATAAGCAAGGAAGGAATTCTCCGCTATGAACTCCAGGAAAAAATAAGCTCTGCTTGTAGCCTAGTGAGGCTTATTTCAGGCTTCTGCGTTTCAACACTGTAAAAAAAAGTTGTGTTGTTTTAAACCTCACATTTGTGGTAAACTGGTAGAGGATTATGGGTGATTTGGTGGTGGGTGTGTTATGGTGATTACACCTGAAGAGGGAGATCCTCTACTCTCAAAATACTAACAACAATGTCAACCATGGTACTTTTATAAGAACAAAACAAATTTGTGGTAAAATTGATCCAGCAGTCATAGGAAACTAATACAGAGGTATAGTTAGGGAATAATTGACAAAATCATCAAAGTCAAGGGAATGAATAAAATTGTCTGAAGAGAGAGAGCATGTAGAATAAGGAGAAAGGAGGACCCAGGAAGGAGGCCTTGAGAGAAAAACTCTACCCTCAGGCAGAGGCAAAGGGACTTGCATTTCTGGAAATAGGACAGACTAGTTGTCCTAGTTAATCCTTTTACTGATCACAATAAAAATAGTGAACAAAGTATTCAAAAATCTTTTGAAATGCATTTTATGCTGTCATTAAAGGAAGGAATACTTAGAGGTCAAGAACTAAATGTAACTGGAAATCCAATTGAGGGCATATGCCAAATGAGTGAATCCAGTGGTCAAGGGTGTGTGCATAGTGAGAAGTCTAGTTGTAGACCCCCTCCACCTCTGCATACAGCTGTATCTAGCCTCAGAAGACTACCCCTTCTGGGTAAGGATGAACTACAAATAAACCTGCCACCTTTCCTCTACCCACAGAAATGCAAGGAAAATTGCCTGTCTTGAGAAGTGACCCTAATGGAAGGAGAAAAAATATCTCTTGAAATGTGACCCTAATGGAAGGAGAGAATAAAATATTTCTCCTGAGAATTGGTAACATAGTTACTATCATTCACCTACACCTGCAGCTCAAATTCATACTATACTTCGGAATCTAAAAACTTGCAGGTCAAGAATAAAGTGTAAAGGAAATATTAAGTGTAGTTCCAGGGTGCCTAGCAGAAACAAATATAAATACAAATCTCTTTTGGGGACACAGGACTCAAGGAATTTCCATCAATAAATTCTAAAAATATATGTGCTCATGGTCAAAATCACAAAATTTAGCAGGAAATAATATACCATGATCAAGGGCCAGCAGAATCAGCAAACAGAATCAGGTTTCAAAGTATTAGCTATTAAAATTATCAGGCACAGAATATAGAACAAGTATGTTAAATACATTTAAAGAAATAAGAGAAAGTGTTGAAAATACATGTAAAACATGACATAGCAGATTTGAAGAAGGCACAAAAGAACTACTAGAGTTTAAAATAGCAGAATCACCTTAGCTGGAGAATGGATTAGCAAAGAGTTCCAAAAATCTTTACATAGTATAGCCTAAAGAGATAGAAAATATGAAAGAGAGATTATAAATCATGGAGGTATTGTAAGAAATGTAATAATGGTCTGATTGGAATTCTAGGTGGACAGGAGAGAAAGGAAGGGGTGAAAGCAAAATTGAGGCCATAATAGCTGAGACTCTCTAAGAAATGACAAACCACACATTGAAAAAGTCCAACAATCCCAGTAAAAATGCACAAAAGGAAATCTATACTTAGATGAATTCTAGTAGAACTGCAGAATGCTGTAAACAAAGAAAAAATTTAAATCAGCCAGAGAAAGAAAAGGTAGATTATTTTCAATAGGGCCACAATTAGGCTTCTTTTTTTTTTTTTTTTTATTGTTATTACATTGTGTATTCCCCTTGGGTAACCACCACCGGTTCACTGGTGACCCATTACCGTAGTCCCTTGTGCTCTTTTCTACCCCATTTTGTGCCCTTATTTTCCCCTCCTTCATTGGGTTCCACAGTTAAGAAGATGTTTAAAACCTTCAGTGTGCTGAGAGAAAATTACTGTCAGCCTAAATTTGTATATTATTTTTCAAGAACAATGGAAAAATCAGACATCTTCAAACAGGTAAACAAAAACAGAGTTTGCTACCATTAGACCCTTACTAAAGGAAATTCTAAAGCCTGCTTTCTATGCACAAAGAAAGTGAATACAGGTGGAAGGTCAGAGAGGACTAAAGGAATGAGTAGCA
This sequence comes from Scalopus aquaticus, assembly GCA_004024925.1. Classification (NCBI taxonomy): domain Eukaryota; kingdom Metazoa; phylum Chordata; class Mammalia; order Eulipotyphla; family Talpidae; genus Scalopus; species Scalopus aquaticus. Next base: position 48,761 of record PVIJ01006248.1, on the reverse strand, counting down.
AGAAAGTGCAGAGTCTGTGGTTAATTGTAAATATATATTGACTAAAAAGGACGCAGTGATCTATTTATTTGTTTGTTTTTAATATTTATTTCTTTTGATGTTAAAAAAAAGCTAGCTAGAAATGAAATATACAATGTCAATAGCATGTAAGTTGGTGGGGGGATGAGGAGAGTTAGTATTCTGTCCTTTTTATTCTTTGTAAGAATGGTGAAAATACTAAGTTTCCATGTTAAAATTTTTAGCAAAACCACCAAAAGAATATATAATTTCTTCATTAAAAAGGGAAAAGTAGAGAGAGAAAAATCATCAAAACAGAATTGATTGAGAACAAAGTAATAAAAGAAATAATGAAAGTTCAAGACCCATAAAAAACATGAAATAAGGTGGTAAAAATAAATTCAAATCTATTAGGAATTAAAATAGGTAAAAATAGACTAAATGCCTAACTTAGAAGGCAAGGATTTACAAATGGTGTGTATATTGTTTTAAAGAATTAAGCTGTTCTTTTTAATTAAGTCACATTTAAAACATAAAGATTCAGGAAACTTGTGAATAAGAGTGTGAAAAAAATTACACCATGCAGACACTAACCAAAAGAAAGTTGGTCTTGCTATATTAGTATCAGACAAAATACTCCTTAAGACAGAAATCTTTAAAGCAAACCATTTCATAAGGATAAAAGGTTCAGTTCTCCTGGAAGATGTAAGAATTCTCTAAACTTATAAGTACTTAGATCAAAATGACAAAATCAGTAGGGAGACAGAAGATTAGAGCAACACAATTAATAAGCTAGTTCTAATTAAATAAGTAAATAGAACACTGCACCTAACAACTACAGAATACAAATTCTTTTCAACCAACATGTAGTATTTTTGAAAATTGATCACATGCTGAGTTATAAAGAAAATCTCAACAATTTCAAAAGACTGAAATCATACAGACCACAGTTTATGACCATAGTGGAATTAAGTTAGAATCAATAACAGAAGGATAACTAGAAGAAGCTGGTAGAAAATTAAAAATATCCTCTATATAACTTGGGGGTGAAAAAAGAAACTATAATGGAAATTAGAAAATACTTAGAATGTGTAGTGATAAAAATACTATATAAATCAAGGTATATTCAATGCAGATAAAGATTTAGTGAGAAATTATATCCTTAATTGCTTTTATTACAAAAAATAAAGGACTCACAATTAATGAACTACAGGTTAGAATAACAAAAATGAAATAAAAAATAAAGATAAAAATAATAGCCAAAGTCAATGAGATAAAAACCAAAATGCAGGGCCTCCTTGGTGGCGCAGCGGTTAGGCGCTGCGCTGTGGAGCTGTCGGCAGTGCGAGTTCGATGCCCGGCTGGGGAGATTCCCACATGGTGCGCAGACCTCTCCTGCCTCACCGGCTGCTCCCTTCAGCTGTGTATTTCTATCCATCTGCCTGTTCTGCTCCCCACTCTGTCTCTGGTGAACCCTCTTGCCGCCCCATGCCTCTGCCCTGTACCACAGCTTGTATGCATAAGTAAATCTTTTAAAAAACAACAACAAAAGGCAACAGGGAGGATTAACAAGGTCAAAAAGTCATTCTTTGAAAAATCTCTTTCAGATAAATATTAGAATAAAAGAGAAATCATAACTACAGTTGATACAGAGGTTAAATAGTTAATAAGAAGGATTATTAACTTTTAGAGAAGTGGATAATTCTTAGAAAAATACAACTTTTCTTCAAGAGGAATTGAAAAAAATAGTCAAAAAATCAGTTTTTAAGATTGTCAACAAAGTAAAAATCAAGATCAATTTTTTTGTGTAGTTGGTTTCCTTTAAAATTGTTTTATTATAATCTCTTCAATCATGCCACGGTAATAATAACACTACTCTATTTACTGGTGATGTCATGTTCTCCCAGGTGGGTGAGCGACTTCTATGAACTAATAGATGGATCTTCTGGTTGTGCCTCTGGGTCCCTTACTTATCTTTCTGTTGGTAATGGTGTTTTGAAGGCAGGGATACGGTCTCCTGAGAGGGAATCTCATCCTAGGAATGCGGTGATCGCAGCATGATGAATTAAGAGAAGACACGAACAGGAAGATGCTTTTCTATGCTTTCATGAATGAATTCCAATCAGTAAATTTAACAAGACCAGAAAACAAATTACTGTTCACGTTCCTGCATATTCTGGGTGCTCATTTGTGGTCATCCTCATCAACTCACAGAGTTGTTGTTTAGAGAATGATTGGCAGCAGTATTCACAGAGGGCATCACAGGTGATGCAGCCTTATAGCTAATGATATAATCAAAAATAAATCAAGTTAATGGTGTTAGGGAACTGCAGAGATAAGAAATTGGTTGTTAAAATGCATGTACATTCCATAGAAACATGGCATTGTTTGGAACACCAGTGTCCCTACCTTTTGCCTGCTGTGGGACATATAAAATGAGTCCAGAACAACTCATTCCTCAATATGGAAATTGAAGAGGTGGTTTCTGGATCAGAACAGGAAGAGGTGGTGGCTGAACTCTCCACATGCATTTTGGGGGTGATAAACATATACTTTGTGTTTTCAATAAATAATTTCCAGATTGTTTACTGATCTTATTTCTCTGCTGTTTTTCTTGAATGACTCTCTGTAACCTTCAGGACTAATGTTCACACACCCTTGAGCTTGACACCTTTATGTCCTTCATTCTGCCTACCAGCCAAATCTCTTACTATCCTCCTACAAACGATTTATGTTCTAATAAGCAATACTTTCTTTTCTGTGTACAGGCTATTTCCTTCATCTAGAATTCTTCCCTAATCCCATCCCTACTGCCCTTTCCCCCTTTCCCTCCTAAATATTTTGTTTATCCTTTAAGACTCATTCCAAGTATCATATCCTCTAGAAACCTCCCCTTAGATCCTTTACTGATTTAGGTGTTCCTCTCTTGTGTTCTCTCTGTACTTAGTGCTTTTGCAGCACCCACTATACAAGTTTTCACTTAGTAACTATTTCTGAGACCAAACTAGATTGTTGACTCTTGAGCTAGGAACTGAACTGAATATCTCTTAAGGACTTATGTTTTGACTGTACTAACTTTTTTTTTAAAAGATTTATTTATTTATTTATGCATATAAGAGCTCTGGGGTGTAGGCCAGAGGTGTGTTGGGGGGTGGGGGGGGGAGGTGAGAGGATTCACCGGAGACAGAGTGGGGGGTAGAACAGGCAGATCTACTGAAATACACTGCTGAGGGAAGCAACAGGTGAGACAGGAGAGGTCTGCTGCGCCGTGTGGGTCAGCTCCCTGGTGGGGGATCAATGCTGCAGTGGCTAGTGATAGCTTCTTAGTGCTGAGACTTAACCCCTTGTGCCACCAGGAGGCCCTGTACTAACTATAAGAAAATGACCCATTTGCCACACCAGCCTTAGCAAACCAATTTTTATAAAACAATTAGGTTGAGTTTACTATCACCATTGTAACATAAGCAAAGTTAAACATAGCCTGTATCCAGTGCCCCAAGTCCTAAATTTAGCTACTATCACATAGATTCATTTTCTTGATTCTTTCTTAATATTATAGCCAATGAAAGAAAATAATAAATGTATATTATACTTTTGTCTAATAAAGGTTGTTCATGCTTCTTTATCATAGTCATTAAGGTACTCAGAATTTTATTCACACTTCAAGTTTTGTCTACTGTCAAATAAACAGTATTTATAAACATGAGAGTGTTACTATTTTTTACTGAAGAAATCACAAGGAAATTATCTCTTGTTGGTTGTAAGACCCAGGCTGCCTCTATACGCTAAGTGTTCTTGACCCTGATACATAGTAAATTATATGGCCCTTGACTAGACCTTTCTCTTAAACACTTCAAACTGTGGCTCATAAGTCCAAGAGATATTTTATTGTATGATTTTCTGTTAACAAATGTCTTTCTTGAGCTTTTCTAAATGCTGTTTTGTCTGGAGCATTACTTCCCTTTGGCAGAAAACAGTATTCATGAGAAAATTTCCTAATGAAAAGAATACTAAAGTTTAGGATTGTTGCTGAGTATCAACAACATAAGGAAGAGTACAACTACACAGCATTAGAACTTTATATGTGTGATTGACTTTAGGTGCCAACCAAAGGAAAGATGGCATAAGGGTAAATCCTCTTATGTTTTAACTCATTCTTAACCACCCTCTGGATGTCAAGATTTATGGTAAAATATGTTCAATCTATGTCCTGAAGTACATTGAAACTTGTAAATCTTTGAAACAGTGTTTTATTCCTTCATTGCAGGTTAGAAGAACATCCTCAGGAAGGCTAAAATAGACTTACTCGATGGTCTCATGTTAGATTCCTTATTTCTTTAGAAAAGTATCTCCTCTTATTAGGAACCTTTCTCAGAAGATTTTAAAAATAAAGTCTCTGGTGATATGAATGTTTCTGCCTAGTTCAGTAAGAATAATTAGTTGGCTAAGTGATTTTCAAGCTAAGTTTTGAGTGTCCTCGTGGGTTCCTTGGAAATCTCTCAAGGTCAAGACGGGTCAGAAGATGGGGTTCCCTACCCCAGTTTCAATGTGAACAGCTCTATTTTTGTTTTTGTCCATTTTATATAAATTGGACTCTTAACACCTCTTTCATTAGAGAATGTATGTTTATTTTAAGCATACATGAATGTATGCTTATTTTAAACATATATAGTTTAAGATAAAATTAGAATACCTTTTTTTTTATTCAGTAGCTAGCTCACATTACATGTAAATAAATCAGGTTTAGGATACTGATATTGCTACTAGTTGGAAGCAGTGGCTTTTCATTTATACTATAAATATCTATTAAACGTCTATATGCTAGGCACTGTGCTAGGTACATGGCTATGATTCTTAAAATAGGCATGGTACCTGCCCTTATGGACTATGTAGCCTCATGGAAAGACAGCCATAATAATAATAAGTAATTATCATGCATTATGATAACCATGTGTATGTTTTAGGGGAATGGAGTCAAGAAAGGCTTCTAAGTGTAAACAAAGCAAAAGTAGGGAAGTAGGAACATTCAGGAAAGAGCCTCTAAGTAAAACCTCTAAGTAATAGAGACCAGGCTGTCTTGAAGAAGTGAAAAAGAATGTATTAAGTGCATTATAAAGGGCAAGTTAGAGAAGCCTATAATCTATCTTAAGGAATACAGACTTTAACTTAAGAGAAGCCATGAGGCAAATGATCAGATTTCTGTTTTTTGAGAGCTCACTCTCTCTGATTGTAGAGTAGAGAATGGAATGAATAGGAGCAGAGTGGGGGAACAGAGGAGAAGGCCTTTAGGTTCACCAATTGAGAGACTTAAGGGAACAAGTTAGAGTTGGAGAGATATGGCCAGATTCCAAAGATAGTGCAGGCTTAGATTCTGCTGGCTCTGATGATTGATGGAGGAGTGTTGGGTCTGGAAGAAAGAGTCAGGATGTAGGCTCACATTCAGGGGGAAGATGATGAGATTCATTTTGGACATGTTGGGTCAGAGGTTCCTGCAGGACATCCATGCATGGATGTTGAGTAGGCAGTTTGATGTTTGTGTCTGTAGGTGATGACACAATCTGGGCTAGAAATAAAGATGTGGGACTCATCAGGGTGGAGATGGTGAATACATCTTAAGAGTGGAGTGAATGATAGCTCCTAGAGAGACAGAATGGGCTATGATAAGAAAGGTGGCTTAGAAAGGTGACCTAAAAGTAGAGGACAAAGAGAGGGAAAATAAGAATATGATGCTACAGAAGCCAAGAGAAGAGAGCAAACAGTTCAGGGTTGGTGAGTAAGAAGTAGTGTCAGATGTTACAGAGGTCACAGTCTGAAAATTTTCTTTAGAAAATATTTTCAAACTCTGTCAGTGACAATATTCTCAAGCCATCTGTGATTATCTTTGGTGTATTTGGAAAGTTCTCTATAGTAGTTCAGGAAAAAAACCTCATGTGTAACTGTACAAAAATAAGCAGGAGACAGAACACCTTTAGTTCTCAGTGTACTGTTATATAAATGTGTAGTTTCTGTAAACATCTGAAGGTGTTTAAAAACCAAACAGCTAATGATTCAAATATCCCTACCCATATACATATATGCAAGTAGCTGAAACTCTCTGATTTGATTTCCCTGAAACCCCAAAAACCCAAAGCAGGACATCCACTTGTTTTACTCTTTAATGTAGTATAATCTTAAAAATGTGTGAACTATATTACATATAATTAGAATAAAACAACTAGAATAAATGAGATACACCCCCCAAAAAAATTTTTTTGTAAAGTCATGTAACCCACAGCTATATATCCCTTAGACTTAGTTTACCTCCCACCCATCTCCCCTTACCTTCTGTCTTAATTCCCTCTTTCACCTGTATTTTTTGGGTTAACTCTAAGGGAGCTAGGATTTCTGGTAAATATTTTGCATTTTGGATTCTTTGCAGAATGATGGGTTTTCCATAGGTAAGTGGTTTTTTCTTTGTTGTTGTTGTTTTTGCAGAAGTTCGTCTTTTTAATCCATATGACTAGAGAGAAACCTGGGGGTTTTCTAGCCTACCATCTTCCCTTCATAGTCAGGGAAATTAGGGTAGGAAGAAATAAAGTGACTTGAGCAACGATACTTCAGGTACTGAGTGGGCAGCTGAAGCAAGTCTACATATAGCCTGGATGTGTAAAAATAATGCATCTTGGAAATGGCAGAGATAACTAAAATATGTTCTGTCCTTTTTTATACTAAAGACTAAATCTATTTTTATCAGCTGCTAAACCTTTCCATATTAAAATAAAAAATTTACTTTTGTATATTTGAGAGACATTGTAAGAACCAGTTCCCAATATGAATTCTCTTTTATTTGTTATTTCTCTTTTATCTCTGGTTCACTATACTTTATGCAAACATTTGTTTCCAAAAAGATCACAGATGGACAGGTATATTGTATGATAGTCTGTGTACTCTGAGTTTTGATCCATAGTCCTTTCCACCACAGCACTTAAACTCTCCCATCATCATTTTCCTATTAGTGCCAGTCCTTTGACCTTACTGTGAGGTGTCAGGGATTTGTGTGTCTGCTAGGACAAGACTGGCAGTGGAACAGAGACTGAGCCAGGAGAAGTTGTTAAATCCAGCTGTCCTTTGGCCAATTTAGTATTAGAAAGGAAATGACTTTCTGTGGACAGATGCAGTTGTGAGCTGCCAAGGGTTGATGAGATTGTAGAGGAAGCTTTCTAACCATTGGAAACCTCATCCACTAGAAGGTGATGGAGCCTCAAGAAAGACTTCAGACATTAGAGTAATGGGCTTGGTTTAGAACCCTAGCTGTGCTTTCTTAGTAGCAAGCAATGAGACTTTATAAATTTATTTTACCTTTTCTAAGCCATTGGTTATATCATCTATGAAATGTGGAAACACCTGTGAATATGCAGTGGAATAAAACATGCAAAGAACCTACCACAGGGCTTACTAAATTTTTCTCATCTTCATCCTAAACTCCTTAGGTTCTTCACATCTCAGGCCATATCTCTTTATATACCGACAAAATTGCTCTACTAAAGAAAGACTAAAGCATTTGCTCAACCACCCTTGAAGTCAATATCCTTGGAATTTGGACTTACAGTTTTAAAAGGAAGCTGACATGGTAAGCCAACCCTATGAATTTTTTCCACTTTATTGAGATATAATTGACATATAACTTCGCAGGTGTTTAAGGTTTATAACATGATGATTTGATATATGCATATTTTGTAAATTAATTACCATAATAAGATTAGTTTACATTCATCACCTCACATTGTTACTAATTTTTGACTTGTGATAAGAACTTTTAAGATCTATTCTCTTAGAAAGTTTCAAGTATAAAATGCAGTGTTGTTAGTTATAGTCATCATGTTATACATTATCAATATATTTCCAGAACTTTTTTATCTTTTAACTAAAAGTTTGTCCCTTTTGACCAACTTCACTTAATTCCCCCACCCAACCCCCCCCACCTCCAGCAACAACAAATCTGATTTGTTTCTCAGTTTGGTGTTTCTAGATTCCACATAGTCTATCATACAGTATTTATCTTTCTCCGTCTGACTTGTTTAACTTAGCATAATGTCCTCAAGTTTCATCCATGTTCCCACAAATGGCAAGATTTTCTTTATTAAATGACTGACTAGTACTCTATTATGTCTAGATACAGTGTATGTAGTTTATTATTTACAGGATAAATGATATGTGAGAGATACATATTTCTTTAGCCTCGGTGGATACTTAGGTTGTTTCCATGTCTTGGCTATTATAAATAAGTGAACACTAGGTGCAGGTATCTGTTTGAGATTGATTTCATTTTCTTTGGATAAATATGAAGAAGTAGAATTTCTGGAAGATATGGTAGTTTTAATTTTTGGAGGATCCATCATACTGTTGTCCATAGTAGCTATAACAATTTGCTTTCCTACCAGTAGGGTACAAGGGTTGCCTTTTCTCCACATCCTTGCCAATATTTTTTTTTTTGTGTGTGTGTGTGTAGCTCATTCTTACAGATTTGAGGTGATATCTCATTGTTTTGATTTGCATTTTCCCAGTAATAAGTGATGGCCTACACTAATATGACAAAGGTAAAAGTTATTTGTGACAGAGAAAAACTACTTGCAATTTTTAATATCTGGTTGATTCCAAAGAAAGTTCTTTGCTGAACAGAGCAATAGGTATGAGGAGTCAAGGTTAAGAGAGTTCACTGAATTGTGCTGCATTAGAATTTTTTTATTTTTTTGCAGGAGACAGAGGACAATGCAGTGAGATCTAGAACTAGGGAAAACTTACAAACTATGTATGGACAAAATTAAAGGGTGGAGAGTAGCTGAGGGGAATTTTGTGGGTAGAACTTAGATATTAAAAGGAGTTTCTATTGAAGTTTTCCATGTAATGCTCAATATAACCTTTTTGCATCTCTCCATGAGCTCTACAATGAGACCTGTGTTCCTTGGGGGAGTTGAATCTATTCTTGTTAAGAAAACTAGAGATGTTTGTGAACCTGTGACAGAGCCACCTGTGAGCCCAGCCATATCTGGGTCACATTACTTAGATATCAGCATCCTCTCCTCTGGCTGAAGATTGTATTATTTTTAAAAAGCAGTGTGAAAACACAGAGACCTGGAAACCATCAATATTGGACAACACAATTAGGTTCTGGAGGGTGAAGGTAGAATTTAATCTGGCAAAGTCACAAGTTCTAGAAGATTTTGGCTTATTCCAGAACTTCCTTATGTACCTCACAAAATGGTAATAGAGCTTCTATTCCAAATCTTTCCAACCTAAGCAGTGTCACTTGTTCAGAACATTTATCTGATGCTGCAAAATCTGTGTAAAAAGCCAAAGAGTAAACAGTATTCAGCAATCCTAAAACAGAGATATTCAATTGACTGAGAACATTTTGCATACCCAGAAAATAAACAGCATCAGCCTTCTTAGCTTATCTATGAGGTAATGGGATAATGGGTTAGATTTTTAGAAGTTCCAACAGACCTTATGCTCATAATTAGCTCCCTAGTTCTACTTCCCCACAATTCACAGTTGAACAGGGCCCATTCAGAAGCAAGAGATAGCTTTTAAGATAAAAGTCTCAGAAAGTACTGATAAGAGTTGAATTAGATATAGAGAAAGATGACAGTATCCATGAGATAACCCAGGAAGCTATTAAGATTTCAGGGTACTGTGTAGTGTACTGCTTTGAAATAATGGCTACTCTGGGCCTCCCTGGTGACGCATTGGGTTCAGCGCAGTGCTGTGGAGCTGTCGGCAGCAGCTGTGCGCAAGTTCAGTGCCCGGCCAGAGTTTCCCATATGGTGCAGCAGACCTCTCCTGCCTCGCCCACTGCTCCCCTCAGCAGTGTATTTCAGTCGATCTGCCTGTTCTGCTCACCACTATGTCTTTGGTGAAACCACTCACCGCCCCACACCTCTGGCCTGCACCCCAGCTTGTATGCATATATAAATAAATCTTTAAAAAAAGGAAATAATGGCTACTCAACTAAATAGAACTGGGACACAAAAAAATACAAAAAAGGAGTTTGTTGTGGGAGCCTTATTTATTTGCTTCAAGCCTTTGGTGCCATTTCCAGAACAGTTACCATATTAATTGGAAAATTGGTTTCTACAGAATGACTAACAGATACAAATGACTGGATAGTGCTCTGCTGCAAGGATAACATAAAGATAGTGCCGAAATGCTACAGTGAGCCAACACAGAAGTAGCTCCAAGAGCTGAGCATCATAATGTGGAGGAAAGCATAAGATATTCTCTCTCTCTTTCTTTTTCTTATATTGTTGTTCATTTTTGTACAGTATTTGATTTCTCCTCTCAGGTGTGATTCCCCATAAATCTCTCATCACTACCTCACTTGTGAACTGTCACCCCTTGTGCTCTTACCTTTCCTGTTTTGACCCTCCCCTTCCCCTCCCCTGCTGTATATCTTAGATCTATAATTTGCCTGATAGCTTTATCTTATTTTTCTCTAACCCTTTATTTGGTTTCCCTATATTCCTCCTATAATTGAATCCATCGATATTTTTCTTTTTTCTTCTGACTTATTTCACTGAGCATAATCCAGCTCCATCCATCTTGCTGCAAACAGTGTAAGTTTATCTTTTTTGATTGCTGAATAGTATCCCATTGTGTATATATAACACATCTTTTTGATCCAGTCATCTGTTTGGGAGCACTTAGGTTGTTTCTGTATCTTAGCTATTGTGAATAGCGTTTCATTAAACAGAGAAGTGCAGGTTTCCTTTCAAATTAATGTTTTTGTGTCCTTTGGGTAGATTCCTAGGACTGGAATTGCTGGGTCATATGGTAGCTCCATTTTTAGTAATTTGAAGGTCCTCTACACAGCTTTCCATAGTGTCTGGACCAGTTTACATTGTCACTAGCACTGTAAGAGAGTTCCTTTGTCTCCACATCCTCACCAGCATTTGTTGTTGCCAGTTGTTTAAATATGGGCCATTCTCACCGGAGTGAGGTGGCATCTCATTGTGGTTTTGATTTGCATTTCCCTCACTATAGGTGATGTTGAACATTTTTCATATACCTGTTGACCATTTGCATTTCCTCTTTAGAGAAGTGTCTTTTTAGCTCTTTTGCCCATTTTTTTAACTGGATTGTTTGTTTTTGTTGAGCCATGTGAGCTCTTTGTAGATCTTTGAAATCAGTCACTTCCCACTTACATGGAGTGCAATATTTTCTCCCAGTCAGTAGGGTATCTCTTCATTTTGGTTGTTATCTCTTTTACTGTACAGAAGCTTTTTATTTTGATAAACAGCCCCAGCTGTTTATCTTTTCCTTCATTTTCTTTGCTTCTGGAGATGAGTGCTCAAAGATGTTTCAAAGGTGTGCCTCATGGAGTGTTTGGCCTGTTTTTGCTATACATTTTATGGTTTCAGGGCTTATGTTCAAGTCTTTTATCCATCTTGAGTTGGTGTTAATGTATGGTGTAAGGTAGTCTAGTTTCATTCTTTAGCATGTAGCAGTCCAGTTTTCCCAGCACCATTTATTGAAGAGATGTCCTTGTTCCATTGCATATTTTTTGCTCCTTTGTCATAGATTAGTTGACCATATATATGTAGCCTTATTTCTGGGTTTTTAATTTGATTCCATTGGTCTGTATGTCTGTTTTTGTTCCAATACCATGCTGTTTTAATTATTATGGCTTTGTAATATATTTTGAAGTCTGGATCTGTAATACTTCCATTCTCCCCCTTTTTAGTCACAAGAGCTTTGACTGTTCAAGTTTTGGTTTTGTGTGTGTATGTGTGTGTGTGTGTGTGTGTGTGTGTGTGTGTGATTCCATGTGAATTTCAGCAATGTTTGTCTTATTTCTTTGAAAAATACCATTGAGATTTTTTATTGGAATTGTATAGAATCTGTAAATTGTTTTTAGTAGCATGGCCATTTTGATAATGTTAATTCTTCCAAGCCACGAACAGGGAATATCTTTCCACGTTTCTTTGTGTCATCTTCTATTTCTTTTAACAATGATTTATAATTTTCTTTGTGTAGGTCTTTCGTTTCTTTTGTTAGGTTTATTGCCAAGTATTTAATTTTGGGGGTACAATTGTAAATGAGATGGTTTTCTTAATTTCTTCTTCTTCAGACTGATTGTTTACATATAAGAAGGCTGTTGATTTTTGTGTGTTGATTTTGTAACCTACTACTTCACTAACTGGTTTATTGTTTTAATTACTTTTTTCTGTAGAATTTTTAGCATTCTCTTTATATTATCATGTCATTGGCAAATAGTGGTAGTTTTACTTCTTCTTTCCCTATTTGGATTCCTTGTATGTCTTTCTCTGGACTTACAAAGCATAAGATTCAGAATTAGATGACCTAGGAAAAAACCTCAGCATTAGCACTATCTGCTACTTGCAAGTAGTAGTCATTCAATTCTTTATAGCCTCATTTCTATAAAGTGAGATGTTATGTATCAAATGTTTGTTATGAAGTTCAGTGAAAATAAGCAGATGGAAGCACTTTTAAATTTTTTTTCTTAATTATGAAATTAATTCAATGCAAGAAATTTAGAAATGCAAAGAGACAGAAGAATGCATCATAAAGTGAGGGACCCATAATTTTACCAAACAAAGAGAACAGATATTTCAATGTCTTCAATCCTTTTTATGTGTATGTACACATACATAGTATTACTTTTTTTAAGGAGGCCAAATTTTACATTAGCAGTCTTCCACTTATTTTTAGGGAAGCATTTTTAAGCTCTGGAGGGCTGTGCAAATAGTTTTTTTTCTAATAGTTCTTGTTAAAACATGAATAAGTATACTCATCTCTTCTTCTTAAACAGTTATTGAAATATTGAAATCTTTGTTATCATTTATTATTACTTCTTCAATATATACAAAGCTCTAAGTATCCAAAAAGTCTTCCTGCATCATTCTGTTGGCAATTCTCTAAATAAAACTTGAGGCAAATGAGATCATTTTTGTATGTATGTTATTTCTTTTCTTTCTAATAACTGGGAAGACTAGAAGACAAAAGTTATAATATGTGAGATTATGTGCCTGCATACTTGATTTATTCTCTTCAAATTTGCTTCGGCAATGATGCATGTATTCTGTTGAACTATGTGGATACCATGGTGCTTCCCATTAACATTTAAACATAATTACCCACATACTTCACCCACTGCCCCTTTGTTCTCTGTGTTCAAGGATTTTTCCTCATGAAAGAATGTATATGCTTTTTCTACATGCACAACTAGAAAATAAATTGCAACTCTCATTTGGAAGTGGTGAAAAATGTTTAATGGGCAAGTTAATTTGGACTGCAGACATTTTGCCTCTACCCCCTCCTCTGGGTTGGTATATGAATGTATGTCTGAGGAGGTGTGAACCTATCTTCTTGAATCATATATAGTGTTGTAAGCCAATGCCACTTCAACAATAACAATTAAAAGAAAGACAGATATTTTAAAAAAGGAAAAAAATGATTGAGATTTTGGAGATCTGGGTCCTTATTCTGACTGTTATTGCATCATCGACAAGCTGTGTAATTTTGGTTTTTTGGTTGTAAAATGTCAGTAGTAGAATATGTAGTGCCTATATTTCTGAGATCTTAAGGTCACGTTTGGATAGTCAGGTGAGCATTCTAATGACATCCTATAGATGATGTAGACACATACACTCTGGAATATCTGTCTATATCAGACATTCTTAAACAGTTATTGAAATATTGGTATCTTCAGTATCACTTATTAAAAACACCCCTGCAGGAGCTTCCAAGTGCCCCATTCCCTGATTCCTTCTCTTTCAACTTCCCTGGCCCTTCCACTAGAACCTCTAGGCTCTACCATAACAGCAAGTGAGGGACCTGCAGCTGGCATCCATTCTCATTTATGAGTCTCTAACTCCAACAATATTAAAATATTTTGAATATCATCCATGGATATAAGAAGCTCCTTTGCATCACTCCCTATACAATGCATGCCAGCTCATGACAGAGTGAAGCAGTTATTCTGTGACTAAACCTTCTGGGACTCACAAAATTGGAGACTATATATGTTTTTGCATGTGGTTAATAGAAATAAAATAAAACTCAAGCTGAACTTTGTGAATTTTATGGGTTAATCTAAAGTTAACACATTTCTTTTCCTAAGTGTATCTAGTTTTTATTGCTTCAAATAGTAAAATTAAAAAAAATGTTTAGTCCTACACTTGAAAATAGCAGGACATGAATGTATTCCTTTTTTGGTTGTTGTTGAGGTATATGTCACATATAATAAAATTCAACCATTTAAAGTGTATAATTCAGTGTTTTTTAGTATATTTACAGAGTAGCCCACCATCTTTATAGTCTAATTTTAGAATAGTTTTATCACCCCTAAATCCCATGACCTTTAGCATCCATTCCACTTTCCTCCTCCCCTGTCATTGGAAACCACTAATCTACTTTCTGTCCCTCTGGATTTGCCTGTTCTGTACATTTCATATAAATTAAACAATAGAATATGTGGTCTGAATGTATTCTTGATGTTTGAATCAAATTGAAACCAGAAGCAACCCTGGGTTGTATCTGAAGACACAATTGGTGTCCTCTGACCTCATCTCACCCTCTAGTTAGCCCTCCACAGGCAATTTCTCAGTTCTTATCTCCTCCTGCGAAAACAAATATCTTGTCAAATGCCTCAGTGTGTGGAGATTTGTTTTTTCCTCCATTTTCATATCTTTTTCATCTACAACCTCAGAAAATCACTGAAAATATGAAATCATAAGCAGTGAGAACTTAATATGCTACTCTCTCCAATGGTAGGGATAATTCCTTAATAGCAATGATAGTTTTAATTTTGGAGTCCTAACTAAGGGCTGGACTTTACACTAATAACACTTTATACCTCATTTTATGTATTTTTTTGTTAATGAGGAAGATGGTATTAATTTCACAGAGAAGGCAGAGGGTTCAGAAAAGTTCAGCAGCTTACCCAAGGCAACCCTTTTTTTTTAAAGATTTATTTATTTATGCATACAATCTGGGGTACAGGCCAGAGGCGTGGGGTGGCAAGAGGGTTCACCAGAGACAGAGTGGGGAGCAGACAGGCAGATCAACGGAAATACACTGCTGAGGGGAGCAGCGGGCGAGGCAGGAGAAGTCTGCTGCGCCATGTGGGAATCTCCCTGGTTGAACTCACGTTGCTGCTGCCGACAGCTCCACTGGGCAGCACTTAACCGCTGCGCTACCAGGGAGGCCCCAACCCGTTTTTTAATGGCAGAATAAGGATGTCCATTTAGATGTGATTGATTTCAGGGTCTGTGCTCTTTATTACTTCATTTCATAGTTTAAGATACTCATTTTTTTATATTTAGTATCTCTGAAAATGGAGTGACTCTTACAATTGATTGTCTTATTATAATTGGCATTGATTTTTGTTCCTTAGTGCCACATAAAATAGTGGTACACATTATTACAACTGATAACTTTGTTTTGATAAAAGCTGGTACTATCCGATATTGCCTCCCTAAAGGAATTAACCTTTAATAATGAAATTTAAGGCATTAACAACAGAAGTAAGAGGAGAGGAAGAGATGAATTTTGAGAAGGAGTCATACTTCTATAGATGAAAGTGACCTGGTAAATGATATTTTTATAATGCCTTAATTACAAATATTGCTACTTTGAAATCTCGAAGTTTTTCCATTTCAGTATAGAGTAGTGATATATTGAAGCATCAATTAAACAGGTATCAGGGCTATTTAAATTGACTTTAATGCAATTTTAAATACATCATGAAACCCTTAAAACCTAATGAGGCCTACAGCTGATTGCTATTAGATTATATGAATATTTGCAAGGCCTCATGAGTTGCTGCATTTTCTCTTCATACTTTTCTGCCCAAAAGATTCTTGAGAAGAAAGGAAATATAAATATTTTTGACCAAATGACTCCCTCCCAATATTTTGCTTTCTGTTTTCTAGCAGAGGTGTTCTAAGTGGAAGTCCTTCTGTCCTTGTCAAGCAGAAAAGTTTTATAGAAGGAAGGAGGCAGGAGATAGTTTAGAAGCATTCACTTAAATTTAGTCAGAGTGCTGTTGACCTGTTCTTTCTTTCTGATGTTTCTCTAAACTGAAGTCACAAGACTGTATAGAATCACCAGTTGAACTGAAGAGAATCACCCAGTTGAACTGAAATCAGGAGTTCTTTTTTGGACCAAACCCAAACTAGAAGCTTGAATGGAAAAGGAGAAAGAGAGGTTGTAGAAGAGTGGCAATAGAGAAGGAAATGGAGAGATGGAAAGGAAAAGGAAGGGGGGAACCAGAGAACAGGGTAACATGATCAGATGGTGCTCTTAAAAACTCTTTCAAGTTGCTGTGTAAGAACAGGTTGCAGGATTGTTCTTGAAGGTAAGGACTAGATATGGGTTCTTTTCCTGAGTGTACCATTCATTGAATAGCTGAGGCAGTTTTATCTAGTTCCTGGTTTCCTAATGAGGCCAATTTTGTCTATTATATCTGCCTTACAAGTTGTATGAGGTTCAGCTAAAATGATGCATATAAAAAGTGTTTTCAAGAAGCTCAAAGAGAGGCACAAATATGAAAATTAATTTTTAATTTAAATTAGGATTAATTAATTTAGGGTGGCAAAGTGCTACATAGTAAAGTTACTGTGACAATAATTACAACAAAACAGCTATCACTTACGTTCATATTTTGTATTTTGTCCTCATACCACCAATATGAGAAAAATATCATTAGCCCTAGTTTGCAGCTGAGCAACAGACTTAATGGAAGTTGAGTAAATCTCCCAAGATCACAGTTGTTATTGGCAGAACCAGGATTCAAACCCTGGTTATAAACCAGGAGTAGGATACTCTTCAGCCACATCTTAAATTGCTTTATTTATGTCTTCAGTTGATTTCTCTTGTAATAGTTATGTAAGAACCACAAAAAGCATAAGCACTTAAAATAAAATTACTCATTTTGTACATAGATCATGTTTATAACCATGACATTTTTTTTCTTTTTGCATGTTGTTTGTGGTTTATTAAACTTCTTTTTCTGACTTTACTGGACAACTTGAATGATAGCAGATAAGAACAGGTCAAATCTTTTCATTTGATATAGAGGAAATTAGATAGTATGTTAGTAGTGAAACATCTGATTTTGACATTCTCTGTGTTATGTACATGATACCAAATAAGTTTGAGAATTATAAAACATTTTTTCTTTATTTAAATTGATGTATAATTGATGTATAACATTGTATACTTTAAGGGATACAATGTATTGATTTGATACACACATATATATTGCAGTATGATTACTGCTATAGTGTTAGCTAACACCTCTATCACATCACATCATTTCTTCTTTGTTGTAAGAATAATTAAGATATAGTATCTAATACAGTCTTGTTGACTAATTACTATGCTGTGCATTAGATCTTCAGAACTTATTTATCTATTAGTTGCAGGTTTGCACCCTTAAACAACATCTCTTTAATTCCCTTATACTCCCCTCACTCCAGTTCCTGATAACCACAATTCTATTCTTTCAAATTTGGCTGACATAAAGTCCACATATAAATGTTAGCATATATTATTTGTCATCATCTGTCTGACTTATCTCATTTAGCATGATGCCCTCAAGCTATATCCATATTGTTGCACATGACAGAATGTCCTTCTTTATCATGGCTGAATAATATTCCATTATATATGCATGGATCCATCTATTTGTCTATCTTTCCATTTTGTATTTTTTTCACTTTCTTCAATTTCTTTCATCAAAGTCTTTTAGCTTACGTTCTATATACCTTTCATTTCCCTAGTTAAATTTCTTTGTAAATATTTTATTGTTTTGGATGCTATTGTGAATGGAATGATTTATTTTTTCCAGATATTTTGTTAGTATATAGAAACACAGCTTAATTTCTGTATGTTAATTTTAGTATAGCTGTACTAAATTTGTTTCAACAGTTCTTGTTGAGTCTTTAGGATTTACTATTTATAAAACCACATCATCTGCAAATAATGGCAATTTTACTTCTTTTCCAATTTCAGTGGCTTTTATGTCTTGGTCTTGCCTCTTTATTCTACTTAGGTCTTTTAGTATTATATCTCGTTACTCATTATTGGTTAGTTCAGATTTCTATTTCTTTCTCATCTATTCTTGGTATGTTCCTAGGAATTTATTCATTTCTTCTTGGTTACCCTATTTGTTATCATGTAGTTAAACTTAGTAGTCCCTTATGGTCCTGTGTATTTCCGTGGCATCAGTTATAATGTTTCCTCCTTTACTTCTGATTTTAGTTTGTTGAGTCTTCTCTCTTTTTTTCTGAGTGTAGCTGAAAGCTTGTCAGTTTTGTTTGTCTTTTAAAAAAACCAGCTCTTGTTTTCACTGATCTTTTCTATTGTTTTTCTAGTCTCTATTTCACTTATTTTCACTCTGGTACTGTTATTTCTTTCCATCTGCTAACTTTAGGCCTAGTTTGTTCTTCTTTTTCTAGTTCTTTGAGGCATAAAATTCTGTTGTTTAAGATCTTCCTATTTTCTTAACATGTGCATTTCTTGATATAAAATTCCCTTTCAGAATTGCTTTCGCTATATCCTATAGGTATTGATGTATTGTTTTCATATATTTTTTTAGATTTCCCTTTTGATTTCTTCATTGGTTGTTTAGTAGTGTGTTGTTTAGTTTCCACCTACTGTAAATTTTCCATCTTTTCTTTTGTTGTTGATTTCTAGCTTCATACCATTGTGATTAGAAAAGTCACTTGGTTTGATTTTAATCTCGCTAAATTTGCTAAGACTTGTTTTGTGGCCTATTATTTACTCTATCCTGGACAATGTTCCGTATGTACTTGAGAAGAATTCATATTCTGCTGCTGTTGGATGGAATGTTCTTTAAATGTCTGAGTTAGTCTAATGTATGGTTCAAATTCAACAGTTCCATGTTGGTTTTGTTTGCTGATAGATCCATTACTGAAAGTGGGGTATTGAAGTCATCTGCTATTGTTATATTATTGTCTACTTCTCCCTTCAGATCTGTTATTACAGTATATTACTGTGTAATATACTTAGGTGCT
The DNA here is from genome assembly GCA_004024925.1 of Scalopus aquaticus. Classification (NCBI taxonomy): domain Eukaryota; kingdom Metazoa; phylum Chordata; class Mammalia; order Eulipotyphla; family Talpidae; genus Scalopus; species Scalopus aquaticus. The sequence goes on along the minus strand of PVIJ01006248.1, from coordinate 29,724 downwards.
CCAATGTTGGCTATATATATATTTACAGTGTTACCTTTTCTTGACAAATTAATTCCTTTATCATAATATGAGGATTTTTCTTGTTTCTTATTACCAGTTTTGGTAAAGTCTACTTTTTTGATACAAGTATAGCTCTCTCCACTTCCTTTTGGATTTCACTTGCAAGGAATACCTTTTCCATCCCTTGAGCCTATGCGTGTCACTTAAATCTGAAGTGATCGCTTTTGGATTGCATTTACAGTAGGTCCTTGAATAATGTAGTTTCATTGTCAGATTGATGAGAAAAATAATCCCAACCAACATTGAATGAAATGATGTTATTCAAGGACTTGTTTTTGTTATATGTTAGTTCACTTAAAAAGTCACAGTTCTCAAAAATCTATCAATGATATTAAGTGAGGAATTACTATAGTTGTGAATTTTTTTGCTTGAATGTTTTGGCAAAAAAACTTGTCATATAGTCATGAAGAATAGGGCAGAGTATGTAATTTATCTGGGGAAAATATATATATATCTCCACATTGGAACTGGCCCTGGTTTCCAAATTTTGGACTATTAATAGGCTTAAATTTATAACAGAGGGTAAAATATCAAAAATTCTAATTGTCATATTTTCCTGCTTCCTTCCTCCAAAACTAAGCCAGTTTTGATGAAAAAAAATATTGTGTAATGTGAGTGTAGATAAAAGAGCAAACAGACTTCTTTTAATAACATGAGATTTAGGAATTAAACACAGTAGGCAAAAGATCCAGCAGGAATTTCAAGTGATATTTTACAATGGTTCACTAAAGGGTGTTTTAAGCCTTGGTTTACATAGCATGCTACCTTATATAGTATTCTTTATTCTTGGGATCCCAGCAAGTGGAGATATCTTATTGATATAGATAATCATCTCTGCTTCCTATGTGGCCAAGTGGGAAGGGAATAAACAAAAATAATATCTAGTTCATAGGAAAAGTAGGACAGAATTAGAAGAGTAAAGGCCAACATAAAAAAAGAAATGCAAAGAATTGAATATTTTCAGTAGCGCAACTTCCATTATCGATAAACACAAGTTGAATATATGCCTGGATATTTTAACTGACCTTTCTAAGAGTTATTAATCTTGGAAAGGATAAACCTTTCACATTTTATAAAACAGTCTAAGGTCTTTATCATTTACTCATCTTTTAATCATATAATTAGTGATTACTTTATTATGCATTTGTAATGCATATGTCAGAGATTGGCCATTTAAAAGCTACAAAAAGATAGAGTTCTTGCCCTTGGGCTGCATAACATTTGGTTGGAGGTTCCAAGTATACAAGATGATTAGTGGACAAAAGCAATATAATGACAAGGCTTCAGTGGGGGAAGAAACAACCTGCATAGAAAAAAAAAAAAGCCCACAGTATTTCTATTGTTATTTTAAGAAAATTACCTCCTATTTCTGATCTGCCTGTTCTCCTCCCCACTCTGTCTCTGGTGAACCCTCTCACTGCCCCACGTCTATGGCCTGTACCCCAGCTTGTACGTATAAATAAATAAATCTTTAAAAAAATTACCTCCTGAATAGGGATGAGTCTATTAAATAGAAAGCCCCTTTTGTAAGATGACCATTATGAAGAAATTGACCATATGAACTATAGTGTTTAGTGAAGAAAATAATTTGAAGTTCTTGATTCAATGCAGGGGGTAATGGTGAAGATGAAGAACAAAAGAGCAGAGCCAATGAAATAAAGAGGGGCAATGAAAGGTCACAAGATGTGCACTGTGCCATTTTGAAATTGTTTGTAACCTATGACTCAAGCCCCTCTTTCCTGATCTTCATTGTGTAACCAGGCTGAGTCCAAAGTCCAATAAAGGTGGTGCCTCCTGGAGGGGGTTGCTGATGAGAATGAATAGCCCCATGGAAAAATGCTAAGTTTTGCAGTTTGGGGTGGAGATTCTGATGAGAAATAAAAGGCACTGAAGGAGAAGGGGAATTCAGTCGCCATGATGTAGGAACAGTGGAATCAGTGGCAGAAAATGTAGCCATGAAGATTCAGAGGCCAGAAGTTTTTGAGCCGCCAGGATATAGATTGAGCGTTTTTGGAATCTTTAGTGACTTTGGGACCAGCGACTTTGGAGGCTTTGCAAGCAGCTGAGCAACAGAAACTGCTTCCAGTTTTGTTTCACTGCAGCCGAAGGAAGAGGGCAGAGGCCTGAGGCAGGCGCCTTCCTAAAATGTGTGAGTGCAGTCTGTTGGGCCATCTGGCCGCTATAGTTGCCGTTTTCAGTGTTGTTGGCTTGGTGTTGTGCTGGGGCACCACGGCAGTTCCGGGAGCATCTCCAGTTGTGTTCTGTGTCACCTTTGTGAGTTGGAACCTGGCCTACAGTCTGATTGTTTTGCGTCTGCAGAAGCAGGAAGACACCATTTTTGAAACGTGGCCTATTGTTTAGAAGAGCAGCTCTATGTCAGCAGTGGCTGGAAGACGCCACCTTTGTTACTTTTCTGAGACTTAAAGGACTAGTCATTGCTTTAAGTAAGGTAAACGGCTCTATGTTGACTTTAGCAATTCTTTGCTTTTCCCTGTTTGTTAAATAAATCCCATTGTTATTGTTCCCTAAGCCTGAGTAGTCTTCCAATTGTGTGTGGGGGTGCAGATAGTGACCTGTAAGCAATTTGGGCCGTACCTTTGGCAATTTGACGTCCCATTTGCCTGGTATTACTTGGACACTGCCTGTAGTAAACTCAACTCTTTTCAAGAATGCTTTGTGCAGTGGAGTAGTTTGTTGTTGTGTGTGTGACTACCCGAGAAAGACCTAAGTTTCAAACAACTATCCCTAGGAGAACACCTCAGGAGGTAGGAGGTAAAGGAGACTATGAGAACCTAAGCCTTTGAGGGGCTCAGAGAAATCTTAGAAGATTGTGGGCCATGAATTTCACCCAAGTCTCAGGGCATAGGAAACTTTAGTTGACATCCAGTTTACATAAATAAAGAGGGGTATGATCCATACAAGGGGTGTGTGTGTGTGTGTGTGTGTGTGTGTGTGTGTGTGTGTGTGTGTTTTGTAGGAGAGTGGGTAGTTAGGAAAATTTTAATATAAATCTTGGAGGAAGTGGCTTGGGTACAGCATAGCAATTAGCCATTATTTGGTGAGGAATAACAAGAATAAGGCTATTGAAAGACTTGCACATACACACAGGGCATAAACAGATACAGAATATTTTGACTGCAACTGGAGAGTCACTATTTTAATGCCTTTTCTTCTTTTTCTTGAAGGAATACATTTTCAATTTCTCTTAAGTTGCTAATGGTGCAACAAGAAACAGGGTAAGACCTATGGGTTTGCAAACTTATTTTTAACAACAGAATTTTATCTTCAAATAAAATCTTATCCCAAAGTGCAACATATAAAACAGATAAAAACTCAGTGGCCCTGAGGGTTAAGGTCTTATCCTTTTGTGCTCACCATGGCACTCCCTGAGAATTCCTGGGCTCCCTATAGCACAGTCTGAAAGAGACCACCCTTGAATAAGGGAATTGAAATGGTCTTATTGGTCTCCTTTCTTATTAAAATATAATGACCTTGCCAAGAGAAATTCCATTTAGAAGTTTGTGCCAGAAAATGAAAAAGGTTGATAATATCTGATGTTGGCTAGGGAATGGAGAAATAAGCCTTCTTAAACATTGTTAGGGAGAGTATAAATTGATGCAGTCATTTTAAAGACAATTCATCAAAATTTTAAATGTATGAGATGTGATCCTACAGTTCTATTTCTAGAAATATATCCTATGGAAATACATATCTGCACAAAAGTGAATATACAAATGCTTATTATTTATAAGACTGTAAGATCGGTAACAAATTAAATAGGGAAACAAATAAATTATGCTGCCTCCATGAAATATTATAATCATTAAAGTGAAAGAACTAGAGATATCTTTAGACACATAGGTAGATGATATAGAAGAATGTTCCTAAAACACTATGCAGTGGAAAAGCAGTTGCGAAAGAACATTTGATACATTTTTAAAGCTAGCAAATAAAACCCACATTCTATGAAAGTTTTGTAGATATTTCTTATTGCAAAAAACCTCTAAAACAAAACCTTTAGAAGTAAATGGTTAGTCTTAGAGGTTAGGGTTACTTTTGGAGAAGGAAATGGAGGCATATAGATAAGGGGGGGGATATCTTTTTTATTGTATAGATGTTTCTTTGAGACTTTTACAAAAGACATTTAATTTTATAATTAAAAACAATGAAGAGAAAGCTAAAAACAGCAACATAATATATTTTATCTGTTTTAAAGATCTGGTAAGTTTCCCTTTTCCTATCAATAAAATTCAGCTGATAATATCCTACTTCCTCCTTTTGCTGTGCTGCCTGGAAATCTAGAGTCAACTTTGAACCTTTCAATGACATTGACCTTTAGACCTAAAATATTTGCATTTTCTTCTCCTTTTGATAGCAGTTTTCTATGCCCAGTTAATTAGCTGTTATTCAAAGCCCCCCTGTCTGCTTTTTCAAGATAATTTATGAAGAACGAAACAAAGTCTGAACACCTCACTCCAAGCAGCCCACATTTCTCTGTGAGTACCAAACACTCTAGGTTCAAGTGTGGGCTGAGAAGTAAAGGATTGAATTTACTATTTATATCTTATACTCTGATTATTCTTACGTAGGATTTGAGGACAGAAAAGGGTACTCTTGCAGCAATGTGAAACACTTGGCTCCTCTTTGGAATTTCACTTTATCTCTTTTCTAAATATAAGAGCTCCGAGACAGGCAGGGTCTTATGTAACAAGTCTTATAGATGTTGGGAAACCACTGTGGGTTTTTAAGCACAGGAGAAAACAGGCTTGAAAAAACATCACTGGCAGAGGAGAAAGTGGATTGGTTCAGGGAGAGGCAACAATACTCATTAAATACCTGTAGAGTGGTTGGCTAATTGATGGTTAAATGACCAAGGTAGGTTAGAAGTCTGCTTTTATTGGAAGGGAGTGTGCGCCATTTGTCAGTAATGCCTGTTTGGGTCATTTGACATGGGCTAGTTAGGCACATTATCATAGATTCAGTCAGATTAAGAACAGAAGAAATTGAGTTGCACAGACCGCAATCTTAAATCCAGTAAGCCATTTCATAGGACAGAGACCTTGTTGTGGGTAGAAAAGAAAGCAAGGTAATAGTTTTCCCAGGTGCCATAGGAGTCAGCATTTTCATTTAAATAGAGAGGAGGCCTCCCCGGTGGTGCAGCGGTTGGGCTCTGCGCTGTGGAGCTGTTGGCCGCAGGCGATGTGAATTCGACGCCCAGCTGGGGAGAATCCCACATGGCGCAGCAGACCTCTCCTGCCTCGCCCGCAGCTCTCCTCAGCAGTGTATTTCTGATCTGCCTGTTCTGCTCCCCACTCTGTCTCTGGTGAACCCTCTCGCCGCCCCGCGCCTCTGGCCTGTACCCCAGCTTGTATACATAAATAAAAATTCTTTAAAAAAAATAAATAGAGAGGAGCTCCTTTTTGCTAAAGGTGATGAAGACACCACATCTGTCTCATGTCCAACCAAGGAATGCTGCATCTCCAATGAACACCAGCTTGGGGTCAGACCTAGTTCAGACCCAGATCCTGTCATTTATTAACTGTGTGGCCTTGAGCAACCTCTCAGATTGCTTTCTTCATCTGTAAAATGAGAGATACAAATACCTACTTCTGTGATTGGGAGGGTGAAATAGAGGAAGGCAAGTTATTCTTAAGGACAAAGTGTGACTTTTATTTTTTATTTTGTTCTTAGATGTCCCTTTTTTTGCCTCTCAAAAAAACTTAGAGATATAGTTGTTGTAATGCAAATAGCCTGGGTTATCTGTTTTAGACCTTTGTACTTTGAATAGCTTACAGAATTAATAGGTCTGACTTCTTTTAGTTGAGGGGTGATGTTCAGGTGGAAGGATGATAACCATCTGCTCGGTGATCCCTCATCTTAAATGAAAGAGGTGGGGGGATAGAGGGCATGAGGAAGATGGACAAATTCCATCCCACCAGGACCCCAGGCCAGCCCCCCATGCTGGCAGTAGTCTGGACCAAAGGCTTGGGTACTGATGACCTGGGCTTCCCAATCTACCTTGTCCTGCTCTGCGCCTGTGGCCTTGCTACTCCTGGTCAGAATTTATAGTAATTCTGGTGCTCTCTGCCTAGGTATGGCCACATGCACACCAGATCCTCTGGTTCTGCAGGTTCTGCCCACCATGAAGCAGGTGTCAAAAGATCAGTGACTCAAAAAATGAAAACTTAATCTTGGGTTTATGTGTGGGTTATATCATATATTATTTGTTATATGTTATATAGTATATGTCATTTCAAATGCATTGGAATCAGGAACTTCCTGGTTTAAAATAAGCAAAGTCCATGTTAAACCTCCCTCCATCATGTCTAATATGAGAGGTGGGGGGGGGGGTTCAGATACTTTTCTGTCTCTGCCCAGCCCTGGATGCTCCTTGACTGGATGTAGCAGGATCCTTCTCACACAGGAGGGAGAAAAATCACCCAAATTCTAGTGAAAGATCTTGTCCCAACAACTAGAAGGTACCATCACTGTCCTCCTGGAAGTTCTAATAGACCTGGTTCTTCCTTCTGCTTATCCTGCTCCGTCCTCTCTCTCATTCCTCCACCCCCACGCATACCCTGATGTGGAGAGATGGGAGCCATAGAGCACCAGGCACCACCCACTCTTGCTGTACCCCAGCAGGTGCACATGTAATGGGCTTCTGCTGCATGGCTCACCCTTGAGCAGTGCTACTCATTTCCAGACTATTGGAACAGTTGGTACTCTGATACCACCACTCCATCCCCAGGAGTCCTGCTAAAATCCAGCCTGCCCTGTATTACAGATATACTTTTGTAAAGGAGAGATACCATTTTCCCTATTCCCACTTATATATAGATGTTTTGGATTACAAGTGCCATTAGGCCATGAACTGGGCTTCCTTAGTGGGAGGAAGTGGTACCTTCCTGAGTGGGAATTACTGAGAACAAGGGGTGGCTGAGTGGCTAGGTAGGCCTATATAATGTGGAAGACAGGTGGCCCTGCCGGTACTCTTGCTTCTGTGCCTTTGACTTATACCTAAGGACTTGAAGGAGACTCATGGAGGAGAGACACGTGGAGACACTTGGAAGAGGTATTTGGAAGAGACACATGAGAGACATACGGGCAGGCTGCTTCTGGTCCTTGGCAGAGACAATAGTAGCCATAACTTTGATTTTGGGTTTTGTGCCTCTTCTTCTGTCCCAGCTCTCTGGGTCCTGTCTAACGCCTTTCTTGTGGGCCCTTGCTGGAGGTGCCTTAGAATTATGGCAAGCTTTTGGGCTTCAGTGAACCTACTTCAGGCTGACTCTGGCTGGGCATTTGCCCACTGGGGAATAAATAATTTTGGGGGGGTTAATTGGGAAACTATTATTAGGACCCTCCTTTTTTCTCTTCTCTCTCTCTATGCATACTAATTCTGTTAAAGATCTTTCTGCTCCCTTTGCCTTTGTGCTGCAGATGGCTGGGCCCCTTTTAGAGTGTGTAGCCCTTAACAGTATGGGGTCCCTAGGTTCTCCTTGGAGGTACCCTTGGAGTCCAGTGGCTCATGCCAGTCTCTTTTCTTATTGGAAAGTGTTGTAGGGATATAGGGAAAGGACTGCAGTAAAATCAAAGTACTTTTTATAGGCTAGAGTTCATTAATGTGATATCATTGGCTTCAGGGGAAACTCCTGCAAAGTGTAGTTGTGCAAGTCCAAATGCTTATATGCATATTTTCAGGGTAAAGCATGAAAGGGATCAATGATCCCCAAAATATTACCAAATATTGGCCTTATGGGTTATATTTCAAATGCATTGGAATCAGGGCCTTCATGGTTAAAAAAATAAGAAATAGGAAAAAAGATTGAAGTTGATCCTCACTCCACCAGATAAGGGATTTCTCAGGTACTTTTCTCTTTCAGAAATAAATGTGTACGGAATACTCTGCTTAAAGATTCCCCAGACCTCTGGTAGATTATTTTCTGGCTTTGCTAATAGGTCCTTCTTTAATGCTCCTGGGAATATTTGCTGTAGAGATCAAACTCTATTATCTTAATGCTCTTGCTAGCAGATGATTAAAATGGAGACAAATGTATATTTATAGAGCTTAATCACACGCCAGGCACATATTAAACTGTGTCTTTTTAAATTCCTGTACCTTCAATCTCCATTTCATATATGAAGAAACTGAGGCAAAAGGATCAAGAAACTTGCCCAAAGTCACAGCATTTGAATAAAGATCTCAAATTTGTTTGAATTCAAAGTCAGTATCTTTTCCATTCCATTAAGTTGTTCCCCTGCGAAAACTTTAATTATCAGTGAAAGTAGCATTTTAATGCTAAACACTTTTAAACCTGTCTTTTTATTTTCAATAATGTATATTTTTATTGTTATTTATATCATTTACATTTTGTATTCCCCTTGGGTAACCCACCACCAATTTACCCGTGAACCCTCTCCGTGGTCCCTTGTGTCCTTTTCTACTCCATTTGGTACTCTTATCCTCCCCCTCCCCCAACCCCCCACGCTATTTAGGTCTCTCTCCTATTTGGTTCCCTTATAGCCTGTTATAAGTGAAACCATTTGATATTTTTCTCTTTGTTTCTGGCTTGTTTCGCTGAGTATGATCCCCTCTAATTCCATCCATGTTGCTGCAAATTGCATGTGTTTATCTTCTTTGAATGCTGAATAGTATTCCATTGTGTATATGTATCACGTCTTCTTGATCCAGTCATCTATTTTTGGACATCTGGGTTGCTTCCATACCTTTGCTATTGTGAACAGTGCCGCAATGAACATATGGGTGCATGTATCCTTTTGGATTAGTGTTTTTGTGTCCTTTGGGTAGATTCCCAAAAGTGGGATTGCTGGGTCGTATGGAAGCTCCATGTTTAGCTGTTTGAGGAATCGCCATACAGCTTTCCATAGTGGTTGGGCCAGTTCACATTCCCACCAGCAGTGTAGAAGAGTTCCTTTTTCTCCACATCCTTTCCAGCATTTGTTGTTGCCTGTATTTTTAATGTGTGCCATCCTCACAGGTGTGAGGTGGTATCTCATAGTGGTTTTGATTTGCATTTCCTTGATTATAAGTGATGT